>JAZHYW010037169.1:0-48188 GCA_037355805.1 Ixodes ricinus
GGTGGGCCCCCTTCCGAAACAAAATCCTGGCTACGTGCCTGCTAGCAGGGTTTAGGTGGCACGACCTTCTAGTCCGACCCAGAGTGCCTTCAAGTAACGCGCACATAAGAGGCACCCAGTTCGACCGTCGCTCGAGCCAGCGGCCACCAAAGAAAACCGCATTTGTCGTTTCTTTTCCGTAATATTTTAAAGAAGCTTTATTTCTTTTTATTTTTTGGCAAATGCAGAAACTGCTTTCTTTTTTGTTCATTTCCGGGCAAATAAAAACATGCAAGAAATATCCAAAGGGTAACTACGATTTTAATAACAATTACCGCCACTAGGGTAATTCATTACATTACTAAATTACCTTCATCAAAAAGTAATGAGATACATTACAAATTATCTCAAATAGTATGTAATTACTGTAGTTCAATTACAGTAATTCATTACTGCCACCCCTGAGCATGAGCGGGGCGACTGTGGCTTTAGGGTCTCATCAAACAAACACGATGGCCATGTAATCTCCCAGAAGAAAATGGGCGGTTTTAAATTTTGCCGTCTGTTGCGAGGTTTTTACGCTCGATCGGGCGATCGACGCCTGCAGTGCCACTGAGTGCCACAAAGCGCTGTTGTGCGACCACCGCTCGGCTTAGAGGATGGAATCGGTACTTTGGGAACGCGTTTTCGCATATTTTTTCAGCTGTCTATGCGCTCGATAACGTCAGCTGTATATGCTACTTTTGCCGGTAACACAGAGTCGCCGTCAAGAGCCATTTTTTCACGATTGGGAATTAGAGGAATGGAATGGTTCAGCCATTCCAGATGTGGGAATGGGCCCTGTGTCTCCTTCACTCGGAGTTGAGAAGTAATAAAATTATCGGGTACTCTGATTCTCCGGAATGAACTTAGGATGGAAGGGGGCGCTGATTCCGTGACACTGCTCGACTTCAGATTGCTTGAGCGTGATGATGATCGGGACGAATAACGTCCTGCCTCTTATTCAGCCAGAATTAATGAACTTCCTTAATGTTTTTTCGTTTGTTTCTATTGAACCAGAGTTAGGCCTGGCTCGTCAAAATTGTTTTTGTCGACCTGTAATTAAGGATTACCAAAATTCTGTGTCACGACTTGGTCTATTATCCGTGCTCTCTCGGTTCAATACCGGAAGATGCCGAGATGTTTCGGTGGCGCCTTCTCATGGTTCCTATCCCTGACCTCACGATCAGGATTTGCCTTGCCATGGCGTCACTAGATGTAGTCTTGCCTATACTTATAATTGGTTGTGAGCGCAAATTCAGTACAGTCTATAAAAAGCACAGTGAAAATTTAAAGTCATATCATTCGTCTTAAACCAATACCGTCAATGTTTTCCTTCTATGAAAGCAGACTTAACTCCTACCATAGACGTCATAGGGAGCGTCTGACCATCGTGGAAATCCGATCACAGAGATGCTTTTTGTCGCGCAATTCGCCGATAGAATTGTAATGTCACGTAAAGGTGAGTAGATGATGCATAAGATCCGCTAAATGCATCTGACGACAGTAGTTGTAGCCCTTAGAAAAACCGGTCGTATAGGTAGAAGCCACACGCTGCGAGCGAAACGAAAGAAAAAAAAAGAAGATAAATCTTCATATGCAAACCTTGTAGACCGGAAAGTCGGTCAATTGAAACTGTCTCTGTAGCAGCACTGCTTTCACTATTCGATCTGCGAATTCAAGGCTATAACATAAGGCACGTCAAGGTTTATAAGAAACGCTAAAAAATAACAGGGTCTATTAGAATCACAAACGTGTTTGTGAAACTGAGCGGTTTATCGCTGTAGCCTTGGAGGAGCTCAGCTAACCCAGCAGGCCCCAAGTTTTTCTGTCGGTATTCTGAAGCTTTGAGCAACTGTTTGAAAGTTTGACTTTATTTGAAGCGCATTTAAAAAAAATGCAGTTGCTCAAGTCCAAGGGACTGCTGAGAAAGTAGACTCACCTTGGCACAGTGGAATGATACAAGTTACTAACAAAATGGCTGTGTGCCGCGAAAAAGAAAAGAAAAAATGATCAAAGAGCTGGGAGATGATTGAGTTGGCATACAGTTCTTGGCACACTGGATCCTCTTTCAAGTACCGGCAAAAAAACAGCAGGGAATGATGACCACGGTACTTAATATAACTTTTCAGCTACCGGTCATTTTTTTTTTGAGCTTCACTTAATGGATTACCACGAACCGTGGCTGACGATGGGGCATCAAACCTGGCATATACTTATTTTATAAAGTTGTAATTTAATTGGGCAGCTTGCGTTGTGCAGTTGGGTTTTAACATTTTTCTCCTGAATGCCGCCCATACGAAAGAATGATCCCTAAGGAATTTGTTTTTTTAAGGCAGGCAACTTGAGGGAGATAAAATGGCGCTATATATTTAAAGTAATCATTGACTGAAAAAAAAAACGGCATTGTAATATAACAAAAACATTTCTTCTTTTTTTTTAAATAAAAGTTAACTTTATTTTTGTTACACCCTTCGGGAGTAGACTTTCTTTTAAAAGAGATTCACTGGGATCTGCGGCCAAGCTAAATGTCTCAGACCTGTCTCACAGAAGTCAATTTCTATTGAGAAGTCAATAAACCTCGCGCAAGAAAGAGGCTTTACTTGTGACGAGGCAATAATTATTACGATTGGGGATTTGTCTGAGAGAAGATTTATGTTTTATTTCTGCAGGTGAGTTTTTGGTTTTGTTTTTAGGCCAAGGTATACTTTAGATTGGTTAAACTGGAAGGTGACTACGTTAAAATATAGAATGGGATTCGTTTCACTTTCCGCGCTCAGTCACGCGGCTGATCGTTCTGTTCCGGGTTTCGTCGGTTCTGAGCGCATATGATTCCCTCTGGGCGGTATTCATCAAAATTAAAATCGTTTCTGTAATTTTTTTTAACTCAGTGTCGGCGGTAACGCGTTACAAGTAACGGCATTACTGGTAATACGTTACATTTCTTCGGTAACGCGTAACGTATTCGTCACATTTTCAGAACAGTAACGGGTAACGTAGATACGTTACTCGTTACATGTTCTTCCCAAGACAGAAAAAATTACACTCCAATTTTTTTCGTGAGCCCATGTACTTTTTTTTTTGTTTATCATTGTTTTTTTTGTGAGCATTTAAGTGAAATTATAAACAAAGATAATGTAATTATGTCCAGTTTCTGCGTGGACATATTGTTTCTTGAAATATGGTGCTTATGCATACCTGTATATATACAGGTATGCATAAGCACCATATTTGCAGTTTTGACGTTATAACGTCAAAACCGCAAAACGTGTTAATTTATAATTAGTAAAGTAACGTGCGTTATTTTTATCGGTAACGGTAACGCGTTTTTTTTTATTTGCAAGTATCGAGTAACGTATTTCGTTACTTTATTTTTCGATAACACCTACAACACTGCTTTAACCTCAACTTGAGGGCAGAACAAGTGGTCAAGTGTTCTTTCGCAAGCTCACGCCACCAATGTATGCATCATAGCAACACGCTCAACATGAGAATGCTCCGGACATTGTTAGAAGTCCGCGATTTGCGTATGGATTTCTGTCTTTTTTACCGCTGAAAAATGATTTGGTTCTGTTATCAACATGAATTTAGCATTAAAAATGTAAAATTTCGCATTTAAAAATCTAGGTTTCCAATAGGAAGCGTATTCTACTCTAATGTTTTACAATATTATACTTTGATATTTCTAACGTAGTATAGATTATGTAGCGGATAGGGTTTAGGCTTGAGGCCCCTCCAATCATGGCACCGGCAGAAATTGTCTGAAATCTCGCTCCCGGCAGTTGCGATTTTATAGTGTTTAGACGTTTGGAATTGCAAACTTGTTATTATACGCCTAACGACATTCATGTTTTTTATATGAGTATTTATTCAACGTCCCTTAGATTATTATATTAAAGAATAAAATATACACCTATAACCCAGAAACCCACCATCAGCATTTGCTGTTTTTAGCACATTTAGAGGCTTAAAACTCAAAACTAGTGCATATAACTCTAACAGAATGTATTCTGGCTAAAAGAAAGTGTAAAAACACAACGCAAAAAAAATGAAAAAAATGTTGTTTTTTTTACTTTTTTTTACTGCGTGGTGAAATTGAACAAAAAGTGAAAACCTTCTCTGTTCCATAATTTATTTCTCAGTACTCGTACGTGATTAAGACACAAACTTTACATAATGTGGAAAGCAATGAAAGGTTCTACACGTAGTATTATATTAAAAACAAAACTAAACATAGTCCACTAAAAAAAAATCCGCAGTTGAGGTCAAAGTTGTTCGCAGAGGCAGGTTTGAGGATTTTTACGAAGATTGGATCGACGAATAATAAATAGTAGATGGAATGTCGTTTTACTGACTTGCATATATATCACAATAAAAAAAATATTGAAACTCTCTTTTGAATACTTTGACATTGAGAGTGGTTCAAAAACGCCACACACGAAAATCGTCAAATCCCACCATCGGCATTTGCTCTTTCTTAGCATATTTAGAGGCTTGAAACTCAAAACGAAGGAAAATACTATTAACGAAATGTATTCTGGCTAAAAGAAGGGTGTGAAGAAAACGCAACGCGAGAAAAAGAAAAAATTAAAAATGGTTTTTTTTTATACAGCGTGCTGAAGTTTCATAAATTATATCTCAGTACTCGTACATGATAAAAACACAAATTTTGCTTAATTTGGAAGGCAATGAAGGGTTCTACACGTGGTAATATTTTTAAAAGCGATACTAAACATAGTCGACTCAAAATAAAATCCCCAATTTAGGTCACAGTTGTTCGCGGAGGCATGTTTGGGGATTTTTACAAAATTGGAGCGACGAATAATAAATAGCAGTTATAATGTCGTCTTACCTACTTGCATATATATCACACTAAAAAAATATAGATGCTCTCTTCTGAATACTTAGAGATTGAGAGTGATTCGAGAACGCCACACACGACAATCGTCAAAACCTCGTAGTTCTTTCTCGCTTCTTTGAGATTTTTTTCTCAGGAACTAATCATGTCAGGACATTAAAATAAAAAGGATTGTTCTTCTTGGAACATGCTGCACAAAATATAAAAATTTGAATCAAAATAAAAAATACGACTGCCACTCGTTGCCTGAATCCAAATGGAAACCGCCCATATATATATATAATGGGCGGTTTCATTTGGATTCAGGCAACGAGTGGCAGTCGTATTTTTTATTTTGCTTCAAATTTTTATATTTTGTGGAGCATGTTCCTAGAAGAACAATCCTTTTTATTTTCATGTCCTGACATGATTAGTTCCTGAGAAAAAAATCTCAAAGAAGCGGGAAAGAACTACGAGGTTTTGACGATTGTCGTGTGTGGCGTATTTGAATCACTTTCGATCTCAAAGTATTGAAAAGAGAACGTCTATATTTTTTTAGTGTGATATATAGGCATGTAGGTAAGCCGACATTATAACTGCTATTTATTATTCGTCGTTCCAATTTTTGTAAAAATCCCCAAACATGCCTCCGCGAACAACTTTGACCTAAAATGGGGATTTTATTTTGAGTCGACTATGTTTAGTATCGCTTTAAAAATATTACCACGTGTAAAACCATTCATCGCCTTCCAAATTAAGCAAAGTTTGTGTTTTTATCATGTACGAGTACTGAGAAATAAATTATGAAACAGAGAGGGTTTTCACTTTTTGTTCAACTTCAGCACGCTGTCTAAAAAAACCCCATTTTTAATTTTTTTCTTTTCTCGCGTTGCGTTCTCTTCACACCCTTCTTTTAGCCAGAATACATTTCGTTAATAGTATTTGCCTTGGTTTTGAGTTTCAAGCCTCTAAAAATGCTCAAAAAAGAGCAAATGCCGATGGTGGGATTTGACGATTTTCGTGTGTGGCGTTTTTAAACTACTCTCAATGTCAAAGTATTCAAAAGAGAGTTTCGAAATTTTTTTATTGTGATATATATGCAAGTCAGTAAAACGGCATTTCATCTACTATTTATTATTCGTCGGTCCAATCTTTGTAAAAATCCCCAAACATGCCTCCGCGAACAACTGTGACCTAAACTGCGGATTTTTTTGTTAGTCGACTATATTTAGTTTTGTTTTTAAAATAATACCACGTGTAGAACCTTTCATTGCCTTTCATATTATGTAAAGTTTGTGTCTTAATCACGTACGAGTACTAAGAAATAAATTATTAAACAGAGGAGGTTTTCACTGTTCGTTCAATTTCAGCACACTGTATAAAAAACATTTTTAATATTTTTCTTTTGTTTTTTGCTTTTGTTTTTTTACACCCTTATTTTACCCAGAATACATTCCGTTAGAGGTATACGCACTGGTTTTGAGTTTTAAGCCTTTAAATATGCTGAAAATAATTTGGTTCTGTTATCAACATGAATTTGGCATTAAAAATATAAAATTTCGCATTTAAAAATCTAGGTTTCCAATGGAGAGCGTATTTTACTCTAATGTTTTAAAATATTATACTTTGATATTTCTAACGTAGTATAGATTATGTAGCGCATAGGGTTTAGGCTTGAGGCCCCTCCAATCTAGGCACTGGCAGAAATTGTCGGAAAACCCGCTCCCGGCAGTTGCGATTTCATAGTGTTTAGACGTTTGGAATTGCAAACTTGATATTATACGCCTAACGACATTCATGTTTTTGATATGAGTATTTATTCAACGTCCCTTAGATTATTATAATAAAGAATAAAATATACAGCTATAACCCATAAACCCACCATCAGCGTTTGCTCTTTTTTAGCACATTTAGAGGCTTAAAACTCAAAACTAGTCCATATAACTCTAACAGAATGTATTCTGGCTAAAAGAAAAGTGCAAAAAACGCAACGCGTAAAAAATAAAAAATAAATGTTTTTTTTTCATTTTTTTTACAGTGTGCTGAAATGGAACGAAAAGTGAAAACCTCCTCTGTTTCATAATTTATTTCTCAGTACTCGTACGTGATTAAGACACAGACTTTACATAATATGAAAGGCAATGAAAGGTTCTACACGTGGTATTATTTTAAAAACAAAACTAAACATAGTCGACTAACAAAAAATCCGCAGTTTAGGTCACAGTTGTTCGCGGAGGCATATTTGGGGATTTTTACAAAAATTGGATCGACGAATAATAAATAGTAGATGGAATGTCGTTTTACTGACTTGCATATATATCACAATAAAAAAAAGATCGAAACTCTCTTTTGAATAGTTTGACATTGAGAGAGGTTCAAAAACGCCACACACGAAAATCGTCAAATCCCATCATCGGCATTTGCTCTTTTTTTAGCATTTTTAGAGGCTTGAAACTCAAAACCAAGGCAAATACTATTAACGAAATGTATTCTGGCTAAAAGAAGGGTGTGAAGAGAACGCAACGCGAGAAAAAGAAAAAAATTAAAAATGGGTTTTTTTTAGACAGCGTGCAGAAGTTGAACAAAAAGTGAAAACCCTCTCTGTTTCATAATTTATTTCTCAGTACTCGTACATGATAAAAACACAAACTTTGCTTAATTTGGAAGGCGATGAATGGTTTTACACGTGGTAATATTTTAAAAGCGATACTAAACATAGTCGACTCAAAATAAAATCCCCATTTTAGGTCACAGTTGTTCGCGGAGGCATGTTTGAGGATTTTACAAAAATTGGAACGACGAATAATAAATAGTAGTTATAATGTTGGCTTACCTACATGCCTATATATCACACTAAAAAATATAGACGTTCTCTTTTCAATACTTTGAGATCGAGAGTGATTCAAATACGCCACACACGACAATCGTCAAAACCTCGTAGTTCTTTCCCGCTTCTTTGAGATTTTTTTTCTCAGGAACTAATCATGTCAGGACATGAAAATAAAAAGGATTGTTCTTCTAGGAACATGCTCCACAAAATATAAAAATTTGAAGCAAAATAAAAAATACGACTGCCACTCGTTGCCTGAATCCAAATGAAACCGCCTATATATATATATATATATATATATATATATATCATGGACATATCAGGCGAGTACGTGGTCTTCGAAGAGGAAATAAACGAATGCACATGAACCGTAATTAACCAATGAATCAAAGAATTGTTGAGGCCGAAAACTGGCGAGAGTCGGCGGGACTCAGATTTATCCTCAATGTCCGGTCGTGGCGTGCTAACCACTACACCACTCCACCTCGTTTTCGGCGTCTCCTATCTGTCTTATTAATGCACAAGAAACGAAATGTATCCAATCGCTCATAAATTCATAAGCTCATAAACAAAGAAGACTACTACATGTACACGGGACGGGACAAACAGTGGAGGATTTCTGAGCACAAACGAGCACGTACCACGTGACACTAAGCGTCGTACCGCGTTCCACGCGGCGGCGTGTGTTTCCAGGACACCTCGATTGATACATTTGGTTTCTTGTGCATTAATGAAGACAGATAGGAAACGCCAGAGAGCCGAGGTGGAGTGGTGTAGTGGTTAGCACACCCGACCGGACATTGGGAGCCCAGAGTTCAAATCCTGGCTCCGACATTTTTTCGGCTTTCTGTGGGTTCCTGAAACTCTTTAATTCTTGATTCATTGGATTAATTACGGTTCATTCATCTGCATATGTTCGTTTATTTCCTCTTCGGAGACCACGCACGATGACGTGAAGTGCCCGTGTTGTATATTCAATAACGTGCTCTTGATTCACGCAGATGATGATGATACCGTGTTTCTAAAGCTCATAAACAAAGAAGACTACTACATGTACACGGACGAGACAAGCAGTGGGAGGATTTCTGGAGCACAAACGAGCACGTACCACGCGACACTACGCGTCGTAAACGCGTTCCACGCGGCGGCGTGTGTTTCCAGGACACCTCCGATTGGATACATTTCGTTTCTTGTGCATTAATAAGACAGATAGGAAACGCCAGAGAGCCGAGGTGGAGTGGTGTAGTGGTTAGCACACCCGACCGGACATTGGGAGGCCCAGAGTTCAAACCCTGGATCCGCCGTCATTTTGGCTTTCGGCGGGTTCCTGAAACTTTGATTGATTGGATTAAGTACGGTTCATTCATCTGAATATGTTCATTTATTTACGTCCTCGGAGACCACATACGATGGTATATGTAAGTATATGCAGGGTGTTTCGCGAAAGGTGGACAAATTCGATATTGCGAAAACTACGCATCGCACCAAAGAAAGGCTTGTGTCGTTTTTTGGTCCCAGGCCAGGGGCCTATTAAGGAAAATTTTTAAAGTTCGAGATAATTAAATTGCTAATTATTTTCGCGTAATTAACTTTTTTAATATTGTCTTCAAGGGCATTGTTTCAATTAGAAAATTGCTCAGCGTCATCGAAAAACACTAAATCAACAAATTGCAGAACGATAGAAGGCACGCGAAGCATTTTACGGCTTTCTGAAAAACCGTACAAATTCGACGGGTTTTTAAATGGACCATGAAATGACCTTTTTACTTTTGCCAGATAACTTTTGCATTAAACCTTCAACGTTCACTGAATTCCGAACAGGCATCTGTTTTCGTCTCGGTTCATTAACTTCTACACAAAAAAATAATGAAATATCGACTTTTTCTTTCTCTCAACTGACCGCAAAACAAGTTGCGGCGTAATTTTGACGGTCGTGACGTACGCTGGGACAGGAACCGGAAGTTCTCTCGGCAGTAGGGGAGTGGGAGCGTTAGCGGCGGCGAGTTGGGGGTGCGCCGGTAGGTTTTACTGCGCTGATGTCACCGACGTATTTTCTGAATCGACGCCTCTCATCGCCGCGATAGCCATGGACACATCGCAGCTGTGCGAAATTCAATGAGATATGTTGCGCTACAGCGACAGCATGGGACTAGTCTCATACGCCGGTATGCCTGTTGGGAAGTGCGGCGAGTCTTCCGGTGAAGACTCCAGAAGTCAACCCAACTGTCATTGTTGGTAAAAGGCGGCCCGTGTCAGTCGTTTGCAAAGCGACGTAGATGGAAACAAATCGCCGCGGCGTTTTTCACGGCCTCGGAGATGCCGAAGCGAGCCTACGTTAAAAAAGATACGTTTGAACTACAACAGTGTCAGCAAGAGCCACGTAAATACCTGTTCACACTCTGAGCGGACGCGCGCGTTTGATGGAAGTGTTGTATTCGCGCTGTTGGTGAGCGCTTCGGGACCGATCTTTTACGATTACAACTCGATACTGACGCGGCACTCGGCAAAGGAAGGTTGGCCCGGCATTGCACGTAGCTCCCACGAACTTTTTAGCTCGACAGTGACGTGCAGTCGTGTCAGAATAAAAATGCCATACTAATAACAAAGTGTACATACCGTGTTACGAAGGTAATCCATACGGCGTTTATTCGAGCTCTATATCACACAAAACAAGAAGATAGAATCGACGAGAGTTCCTTTTCGACGACAGTGTTCGTCAACACTGCCTCGGAAAACATGGAGATGACAAGGGGAAGAGATTGACCTCACCTGTTAATCTAAAATTGAGGTCAGCGATCAAACTATAATACGGGAAGGGTCCACAAGGGTCGCGCGGGTATATTCCATTCAGCACGCCAGCCGGTCGTGGGCAGACTGTCTTGGCCAAGTACCGTCGAAGCAACGCTGCGCCGAGTCGGAGTGCCCGCTAGGCCTATATTCTGCGCAGCTCGCTTGGTCGGAGTCGGTGGATTCGTGACCGTCGTAGCTTTTCTCGGGTGTTCGTGGATCCAGCGTTCTTGTTCGTCGTGGTCTGTTTCAAGTACTTTTTCTTGCTGCTTGAAGTCGGGACGCGCGAGAAGAACACGTAGAAAAATAAACGTTCATTGGTCGTCGCGACCAAGCGACACTGTCGGCCATGCTGAGTTGATCGTAAAAAGTGCGTAAAGGCTGAACTCCATGGAACGAATTATGTGGCGAACGCCGCCCGACGGCACGCTCGCTTTGCGCGCGACGTAGCAGGCACTGTGCTGATTCCACGCGCAGAGCAAAAGCCGCCGGGCAAAATTCGTCGGTTATTTGCAACATATTCGTCCCATGGAGTTCCTCCGGAGCTGGCTCTCAGCTTCGTTTACCACACGATAGATGGCGCTTGGCTCTCAGCATGATCAAATTTGGCAATTTTCGCCACACATCTCTAATTATGCTACAAAATGTGGATCTGAATATAATTTAACAAAACTTTTGGAAACATCTACCGGCTATTTATTGTTTATGATCGCGGTGCTGGTGAGGTAGGCGCTTACCCAATAGGCGACGTGGATTCGGCTGACGTGCTGCAGTTCCGCGGATGCATAGCAGTGAAAAGTCAGAGAGCTTTCGAAGGAAAGAAGGCGCAAAAGAGTCCAGTTTTCTTTTAAAAGTTCTATAGCAAAGAATTTTGTTTCGCTCCCTATTTTTGTGTGTTTGTGTTTCTTTTCACACCTTTTACGGCGTCCGGTGGATGAAATTCGATTTCAGAATCGTTTCATGGTCCCTTTAGTTTCGGTTTGCTATCGGAGCGCATCTCCGCCTGAGCACCGCGCCCCGTGGAGAGATAGTGCAACCAACCTCTGCTGCGCTGTCATCGCGCGACGCAGCAGAGGCTGGTGTCACTGTCTCTCCACGGGGCGCGGTGCCGCCGGGGCTGAGATGCGCTCCGATAACAAACCGAAACTTAAAAACCCGTCGAATTTGTACGGTTTTTCAGAAAGCCGTAAAATGCTTCGCGTGCCTTCTATCGTTCTGCAATTTGTTGATTTAGTGTTTTTCGATGACGCTGAGCAATTTTCTAATTGAAACTATGCCCTTAAAGACAATATTAAAAAAGTTAATTACGCAAAAATAATTAACACTTTAATTATCTCGGACTTTAATAATTTTCCTAAATAGGCCCCTGGCTCAGGACCAAAAAGACACAAGCCTTTTTTTGTTGCGACGCGTAGTTTCCGCAATATCGAATTTGTCCACCTTTCGTGAAACACCCTGTATATATATATATATATTTGTTATTAATTTTTCTTGCCCCTTCGGCGGTGTTCAGTTGAATTCGACTCAACATAAACCCCAAGAAAATAGTCAGTTGGGCTAGTTGGTTCATCGCCTTGTTTCGTATCTCATCTTCCGTGTATATCTTCTCAGCGTGCGTAGACCCAGAGAAAACGACGACTCCCTCACCACAAACAGAACCCAGATCTTCCAAGCGGAGCATATGAAACCGTGAACGGATCTGGTGCGAGACTTGTGCTAGATGCCGTAGCCGGGTACACACATTGACAGGCGGGTGACAGAAAGGAATGCTGACTTTGCTAGCGTTGCTTTCAGCACACGCAGCGTGTATGTTTTGGTGACGTGCGTTGTGTTGTTGGCTGGCAGTTGTAGTGAAGTGCCGGAAGACTTTCACGAGACACTCTGTAAACACTTCAAAGGGGAGCTGAGTTCTCAATTCGGGACATATCTGCGGGTATTTTTAAACGGACGTTTTTATTGGTTCCCGGACGTGAGGATACTTTACCTAGTTCCGCAGGTACAAACGAGAGGAAAGGCCCGTTCCAGGTGAAGCCTGAAAACGAGGATAGGGCCATATATATATATATATATATATATATATATATATATATATATATATATATATATATATATATATATATATATATATATATATATATATATATATACGCGAGCAAGTAAATGAGAGTCTTTCCTGAATACTGGGCTCGAATAAATTCTAAAGTCAAGCGGGAGGGAGGTCCTTCGTTTGCCCATCCTTTAGCTTGAGCTTCCTATTGGCGAGTCCAGCCAAATCGACGGCACCTAGCGGCTGGAACAGAAGGCTGTGTCGGCAGGCTCGCTCGCCAGCCTTCGCGAGCGAACCAGATACTGACAGCGTCTGGCGGCCTAAAGACTAAGCAGTGAAAGTAGGCTCGAGAACATGTGGTGAACATTGTAAATACCTTCGATCATGCTTCGGCGTCTCGTGAGCCTCGACTGTGCACGCGCTGCCAAGGCACGGTGGAAGGCAAAGAGCGCATGCTGGAGGCTGGGCAGCCGAAAGAGAGGCGTTCTTTCGTTTTCATTTTGTCAGTGATTAGATAGGAGAGCAATCAGAGAGATCCCGTTACTACGCGTGATTTCTTCTGAGATATATTTTTCGGACCACATATGGGTAATAACAGTGTCTCATTGATTACAGTGGTACCGACTGTTCGGATCACGGCGTGAATATATTCTGCTGCCTTTGCGCATATAGCCACGTGACTTTATTTGGTCATTTTGTTGAAAAATCTTGCACATTGGACGACTCGTTTCATCTGAGATAACAATCCCTACCGTATAGTTTATCTACGAAATACCCCTCCTGCGGCACAAAGGCGGAGAAGTTGACCTTTTGTCTTTTCCTCAGCACGTCACGCTCATAAAGAACCTTTTTTATAACAGCAGTTGGGGGAACGACCGTGCAAGTTTGCTGGACGCGAAGACTGTATACACCCCATTATACAAGTCTAAGCCAAGTAACGTCTCACAGCGGGAACACGTTTTAGTAGATTATGCTGTGGTTCCACTTCTGATGAAACTCTGCATAGCCGCTCTGTCCTATGGGATAAACACCACGCTTCAATTTGAATTTGGAAAAAAGGGGGGGGGACTTATTAAAAAAAATTATAACTGAAGGTCTACAAGAGCATATGGCAGAGGGGATAATTTACACTTTGCGCTATTAGATTTGTTTTGGTTCGGGTCGAGAAGAAGTTACTTACTAGTTTCTACTACCGACACCCACTTCTGAAAAGAGCTAATATTGATCGCGATGTCTTTGTCTAATAATCAATGAACTCTATGACCCCCAAAAAGATACTAAGTTACAGCGTCATATAAAACGTCCCGTGCTGTGTACCGTATGTACGCAATAATAAGCCTAAGAACACACAGTTATGCCACCGGTAAATGCACTACAGCGATAAGCATCCGCTTGGGCCGCGGCAGAAGTCACGTATCAAAACTGCAAGTTTCATTAGTACGAGCCGAGTACTGAACCTGAAACACTTTGGTCATTTTTCGGACCTCCTCTATAGTTCTAATATGGCAAAGAAAGGCGAATAATATGTATTGTTTTTAGATGTGCACAAAAAACCCAATTATGGACGCAAAACAGCGCAAAGGACGAGAACTATGTAGTAGAAGTGGAAAGGACGGACGCTGACTAGCAACCACCGTGCTAGCAACAGACGTTTTAACACACAAGAATAAGATAGAGGAGAAATAAATTTGTAAGTGGGAGATATATAAAGAAGCAAACGAGGAACAAGACTAGAGGAGCTGCAAATCTGGAATAAAAAATACTTTAAATAAATACGAGGTAAAATAAAATTATTCCATGCAAAAAAAAGGAATACGAAAGAAAAGCTTCAAGAATAAACTGGCTAACAAATGAAAAAACATAAATAAAAAATGAAGAAAAAGAAGAAGAGTAGAGAACCTACTTCATGCGCATTTTGTTCAGGGGCAGCCAAAACAAACCAACTAGAAATAAAAGGAATTTTTCCCCCAAAAAATGGTCTGCGAAAGCTGGCTGTTTAATAGATTAAAGTTTCAAATTGTGAATGTGGCACGCGGCAGTACAAACGGAGTGGGATGGGAAAATCATTTACTTGTTCTATCGACTTATTCCTTCATTTCTTCGAACTGAGCCTACAAGTACAGGTGGTTTGGCGCGGTTGGCGTTCCGATGAAAGCTTAGAAAGATGCTCGAAGTTCTTCAAAAGAGACAAGCGTGTTCCGTCGCTCTTTCACGTGTTTCTAAAGACCAAAATATGAGCAGTTTCGCGATGTGAAGCTCCATTTTTGACCGTTAAAACTTCGACATTCTTTATCTATAAATGAAGCGGTCCACGTTTCTGATTGGCCTCAACTATACTAGTTTAGGTCCTGAACAAACAGGAGAAGACACAGCAGAGAAACTGAACGATTGATGCGCAGTGTTGCTCCGTCGTAAGGTTTCAGCGATCACTTGGGTCACGAAACACAAGACCGACAGAATTCCAAACAAGACATCATAGGGTGGCCAAAGCTGGTATGACAAACTCAAAGAGCAAGAGCTTCCTGGAAGCGTCGTCGCAGCCAAGCGTTTTCGCGAAACGTCGGCTGCCACGAAAACACCTAGTATAGGAACTAGATTTACAAAAAAAAAAAAATCGTTGCACACGCAGGTTCTTATTTAAACAGCTAATTTTCCAGGCAAGCAAAGATTGCACGCAACAGGGAGTTCACATGATAGCGAGCAGCCCCTAACTGAAATGTAAAGTCGCAGTCACACCAAACAGTTTTTGCACGACCAATGTGACCCGGTCATACAAGAAATCATACATTCTCTGCAGACTGTCTTTTGCATGATGTCATAGCGGTGGGACCGCTGCTCAAGGCCTTGACTGGTGGCCGTATTTCACTAGGCATCTTTAAACAAGAAGGTACTAAATACTGTGACCAATGCGCGTCAGAGCCTTGAGCGGCCATCGATAGCCTCACCTGGTAATCTTGAATGCTCCGCGACTTGGCCTCGGCAGTACCAAGAGCATCCCAGCACTACTATTCCGTCCCACTGACTGAGGTGGTTATCGCTGCTCCGCGGTCTTCCACGACACAGCGTCACCAGGGCGCGGCGGTTCCCTGCGCCAGTGCTCTGCACCGCGCGGCAGGGCTTGAGGACTATACTCCTGGGGCGTCGCGTGTGCGCTCCTCATTCGAGCGACTTTACGGTTCGACGCCGTCGGCCTCCGCCGGCTGTGTTCGTAAGCGGCTTCCGCACGTGCGCCCGTGACCGTGCAGGCCGCGGAGGCGTAAGGGGGCGCGTAGGGCATATGTTTGGTTACTACGACCACTGGGCGCGACAATGGCACTTCCGCCTCTCCGTGTAACGTGCGCGAAAAAGCGAAGATGGCATGCATTTGGCTGGCGGCGCCGGTTATTTTTATGTACAGATAATAAGAATCAGTCGTTTATTCTCGTCGTCAGACCAAGGAAAAAGCAAGTTGTGCGAATTGTTCATACGGTGCGCCAACTATCCCTTACAAGATTTGGTTGTCGGAAGAAACGATGCATTTGGCGTTTGAAACGTGTGCGTCTTGGTGAAATAACATGTAGCTTATCTGAAATGCACCTAAATACATCTTAATTTATCCTATAAAAAATACATTAGTAATGCTCTGCAAAAAGCTGGACATTTTTTTTTACTGCTGTTTTTGAGATGAATACGAGTATATTCGATTTCAGCAAAATGGACGGCACCTAGTGGGAAAACACTGAACTAAAAAAGGGTCCTTTCACGATTTCTCCTCGTCCCTTGTGGCTTCTTTGGTTACATGTTGTCGGCAGTTGGCGCGATGTAACAGTTCTTCCAGTGACTGTGTTGTTACTGTCGTATAAGCGTGTTGCTCAGATCGCTCTAAATGCAAACTACGCTACAGCGTGAACCAGACATTGTGCGTTCATAAACGTTCACAGCACCGCCGTCCTTCCGTCACTTTCCCGAAGGTCAAGCCTCTGGAAGGTCGCTTACTCCAACACATCACCGCAGGTTTGCAACGTAGTGAATAAAAATCGGGCAAACTATTTTGAGTTCAATACTTGCCTGCTGAAATTCGAGCGTTGTGCGTTGAACTGGCACATGGCACGGAACAAGCTGTCCAGGACCGCCATATTTGCCTGGTAGTGTCGACCTCTATGCGGAGCTCAAGTTCGTCTGCTTCTTTTCCAGGGTCGTGGTGACGTCAGAACGTTGAGTTCTGATTGGCTCCGTTTGAAGGATAGTGGGTAGACCCGAAGGCAGCTTACTTTGAAGTCTACCCACTATCCTTCGATCAGAGCCAATCAGAGCTCGGCGTTCTGACGTCACCACAGCCCCTGCAAAGAAGCAGACGAACTTGAACTCCGGATAGGTCGCTGAAGTCGCAAACAGGTGTCTCCAAGCTTTTTTTTTTTGTAATATGCGTCACTACGTGGATGCCTGATTTCTCACGTGAAATTGTTTTAAAACTCCATACTATTTCCGAAGGGTGTAAACTCGACCATGTATTGTATTGTATTGTTGTACTGTCAAACTTCTCTGGGGACCGAACTGATCATCCACAGTACATTTGGTAGATCAAATCCTTATTGGCGTTGAAGCGAGAAATTAACTAACTTCCACACTAAGCAGACAAAGTAGTCTTTCATACATACGCTCCTTTCAACCAACTTGATTTCAGAAAGAATGCTTTACTCTATCTTAAACGCGAAAACAAAACAAAAAGAGACTAGACTAGCCTTTTTTTCCCTCTCTTCTCGAGATTTCATAAAATTTTCAATAACGTCCTGAAAGAACATGGCAATTGAAAAATTATGAAGTACTTTGCATTTGCCGTAATTGTTCCGCGCTTTTTAGGTTGGTCTTCAGTGATATTCTATGGCATAAGTTTAGAACTTCTACTTCCGATTGCGCACAATGCAGTATTTTAGTTTCTGGGGTTATGTTTCTAGATTTTTCAGAATAGTTTGCGTTGCATTTATTTTCCAGCTTTGCTTTGATTTCCAGGTTTGCTTTGGATTTATTTTCCTATCTGGATGAGCATCGTACCGGCGTGCGGTCGTGTATCACGTACTGCGTGGTGCACGTTAAAGACCCCAGGCTAGCGGTCTGTACTGCACTGGCTAAATTGCTCATCTACAGCTGGGAGACTCGTCGCCCGTTGAGGCAGACCAAGTTCTAGGCTGTATAAACATGCACACAACCCCACCCCTGCTTCCCCCCCCCCCCACACACACACACAATTTTATTTTCTAGCCAACGATTGTTGACTTTACAAAATAAAGGCATATAAGGGGCAAAAAATTGTGAACTACGCGAAGAAAAAAAATGCGGATTAGGTTTGCGGATATTAGTGTATTGTTTCGCCCTAATAAACGCACAAAGAAAGTGTGAAAAGCTTATTTGGCTTGCAAGTAACCGATATGAGAATTGACAATAAAATAGGACTGTCATACAATACAATATGACCCATAGGTTGTTTTCTTATTGCTTTATTTGGCTTGAGTATAATCTAATACGAAAACAAAAGCGCATAAGACTTGTGACCCGAGAATTCTACAAAGGCCCTGTTCCACCAGAGCGACAAACAACGAATACTAGATCACAGTCACGTCAGATATACACTGTTAGCGACGTTAAGTACAGATAACAAGAGGACTGAGCGAAGTCCACCCCACTTTCCCCTGGGTGACTGGCCAGCAGGCGCATCACGTACGGGTGATGCGCCTGCTACTCAACCTAGCACGTCAACCAGGGTAGTTGTTTTTATGTGCAAATAAAATATTATTATTATTATTATTACCGTGCAAGATCCAATGTAGCAAAAACTTGGTCTCTACTCAACCAACTCCGTGGAAAGAAGCCTTCAAATTCAGTAGATGAGGAGCTTGAAAAAGCATTTGGCCCAATTACATGCTCAGTTGTCGACAAATTTAACGCAACTTTTGCACAGTTCTCGGGCGTTCCGCAGAATGATGTTGCCTATTCAATTCACTCGAGGGATTCGAACATGGAGTCAGCTTTCCTTCCTGAGTTATCAGAATACGATCTGAAAAGTCTGCTGTTTAGTTTTAAACCTAGAAAATCACCTGGAGTTGATAATAATCAAAGCAAATGATCTCATTCGCAATTTCGATGCAATTAAACATGTCCTTCTGCATATGTTAAATGGTTTCATAGCACAAAGAAAAATCCCTAGTAACCTGAAAAATGCAAAAGTTAAGCCTCTTCATAAAGGAGGAGATCGTCGTAAGGTCGAAAATTATCGTCCCATTTCGATTTTGTCTTGTATAAGTCAAATTTTAGAGAAGCATCTATTCCAAGTAATGAGTCAGTTCCTTGAAAAGTTCGAAATCATATCTAATAATCAATATGGTTTTGTCAACGGACGGGGTACACAGCCATTACTTGAAGATTTTGCAGATGAATTACATTACGGATTTGAAAAAAATGAGGTCGTATGTGCCCTTTTTGTGGATGTTTCAAAGGCATTCGACAGTGTTAACCACAGCATTCTATTCCAAAAGCTTCATCATATTGGCTTCCGAGGTCCATTTCTGGAGCTACTAAAAGATTATTTAACTGGACGATCTCAACAAGTTCACATAGGTCACAAAAGAAGTTCAAAGCTCGCTTTAAAATCCGGAGTTCCACAAGGATCCATCTTGTCTCCGTTACTTTTTAATGTCTTTGTCAATGATATGTCAAATTCAATAGTTAGCTGCAAACTATATCAGTATGCTGACGACACTGTACTCTTGTCACGCCATATAGAATACGAAAAATCAATTTTTCTTCTCCAGCGTGAAACCACACATTTGATTGAGTGGTTTCAGCAAAATGACTTAAAAATTAACAACACAAAGACACGTCTGGTGTGTTTCCGGAATCCGTTAAAAGTTGTTATCCCAGATACGCCACTATTTTTACATTCATCAATTTGTCCCTCGTGTAAATGCACTCCAGTGGGTTATGTGGATCATGTGAAATATCTAGGTATTGAATTCGATAGTGACCTTTCATGGAATACGCACATGGGAACTGTATGTAAAAAGCTTAGACGTGTTTCTTGTCTACTTTATAATATGAGATCACTTGTTCCACAATATGTTAAAAAGATGGTCATTAATGCCTTGGCTTATAGCGTTCTTCGCTATGGAATAACCATTTATGGTGGCTGTTCTACGTTATGGCAAAAGAAAATTGACAATATTTTGACTGGAATGTTTAGAAGTATTATATACGGCACTGATACAGAAACAGAACAAGAAAAAATTGATCATATTAATCTTCCATTATGTCAAGCTCTGTTTACTGAGACGGTTGTTTTAAGACATTTTTGGGATGACAGTTTTAAAGTTCCCCACATTGCACCTCGGGCACTCAGACATACCACTCGTTTTGAGGTGCCGAGAATGTCAACGAGGTATGGCAGAAGACAACGAATATTTTATGTACCGGACATTTTTAACAGTCTCCCTGAACGAGTGTTGGACCTGGACTCGAAAAAAAAGTTGAAACAAGCCCTACGAGACCTATTTTAAATCAAGTGTGCCTGCACGTACCAGATTCATCTTCTGGGCGTCTTAAACTGTGCTCTAAAGATTTTTTTTCTTAGGCCAGTGATGTGATCTTTATCACAACTCAAGTACTGTGGCAACTTGACATGACCTGTGCTTCATTTTTTTATATATTTTGATGTGTGTGTGTGTGTTCTTCATGTAATGGGACTATCAACATACCAACAACCCTGGACACTAACTTTACTAATGCTTCAATGTTATTTTTTCTTAAAACGTGTGTGTGTGTGTGTGTGTGTGTGTGTGTTTTATGTGCTGATGCACTCTTCACAATGTTGAAATTAACTGATTTATAACTTCACTACTGGTGGTTTAGCCACACAAGCCAATTCTGGCTTCGGCAGACCCGAATCATACTTCGTCGCATCCGAAAAAATAAACCATTATTATTATTATTATTATTATTATTATTATTATTATTATTATTATTATTATTATTATTATTATTATTATTATTATTATTATTATCATAAAATAAAGGAGCGATCGAATGACCCTATGAAAAACATAATCCATTGAAGAGAGGTATACCACGAAGTTGCTCGGGTCAGGGTAAGGCTCGTTCAACTTTAGTCGGTAAGCGTGTGTTAATGTTTTGTTTTGTTTTAATTTTTTATAATGATGATTGAAGGGCAGAGAGGTAACCCTGGACTTCTTCTGTCCTAGCTGGCTACAGGGGTAGGGATAAAATGAGTGAAAAAGGGGGAGGAGGTATTTGACTATGAGAAGGAAGAAATGAAGGGATGAGGGGTTGAGAGGTTGAAACAGCTCAAATAGTTAGTTCCTCTTGCTTATAGGGATTGCATTAGTCAGGTGTCCTGAAGGAAATGAACGAGTGCTTTCGTGGCTCTCACTGGAGGTTTTGTGCTGTGCCGTGAACCTAACACCTTGTCACAAGGAAAAAATATGTTGTCGAGGCTCTAACTGTCCTTTGAAGGTCTTCTTGTTCCACAGCATAGATGACACAGTCACAGATCTATGAAACTACTTTCGGTTTCTGGGACACCGCAGACTGGGCAATAAGGGCTGTTTTTTTCCTTTTATATGGCGCAGAAAGTGTAAGGTAAACGCCCCCCCCCCCTTCCAAATCGGAGTCTGAGTAGCACTGCCTGAGACCTGCGTGGATGTCGGGATGGGTATTTAAAAGTCACATGTGGATCCAGGGCGTGGAGTCGGGCGTGGTGATACTCAGGATCAGTCCACATCTGGGATGCCAGGCGCTTGGCTACACACCTCTGCACTGCCGAGTTGGCGTCCGATTTAAGAAAGGAATTTTCAAAGTGCGCTCAATTTTGATGGGCCGATTTCGCCGCTGCATCCGCTGTCTCGTTTCCAGAAATACCACAATGGCTTGGAATCCGATGGAGGTGGATGTCATGTCCCTTTTCTTTGCAGCTGTTCAAAAGTAATATAATGTTCAGGCCAAGTTCCTGGTAAACACAACGTGCCATAACCGATTGAGGTTTTTTAACGCCACTCTGGAATCCGTGAATATCGTCCATGACAGCTGTTGTTGCCCAATGAATGTGTCTCACCGTTTCCCGGATGGCAATCAATTCCGATGCGGTTGAAGATGTCTTGTGACTAAAATTCTGCTTGATAATGAAATGTCTGGCAGAAAACATGGCAGCAGCAGTTGAGCTCTTTTCACAAGTGGAACCATCGGTAAAGACATGTACACGGGATCCATGGGGTCCATATAATGGCAATGGCTAACAAGGATACAGCACAATCCGAGGAGCATTGTGTTTATCGGATAGCCCGAGAATGTCAAGATTGAATCCAATCAAAGTGTTACTTACACTTTGGTTGAGGGGGGGCAAACTTTAAAGAGTCTAGGAAATGCAAAACGAGCCTATAATCTGGTTACAAAAATCACTCCGCCGACTTCTACTTATGCAACATGGAAAGGACACAGGTGACCCTCGACGATTGGCCCCCGTTTGTTCCGAATTGAAATATTGACAGCCAGCGGATCGCTTAAAGGGACCATGAAATGACATTTTTCCTTTTGCCATATAACTTTTACATTAAACCTTCAACGTTCACTGAATGCCGAACAGGCATCCGTTTTCGTCTCGGTTCATTACCTTCTACACAAAAAATCATGAAATTACGCCGCAAAACAAGCTTCGGCGTAATTTTGACGGTCGTGACGTACGCTGGGACAGGAACCGGAAGCTCTTCGGCAGTAGGAGAATGGGAGCGTTAGCGGAAGCGAGTTGAGTGGTGCGCCGGTAGGTTTTACTGCGCTGATGTCACCGACGCATTTTCTGAATCGGCGCCTCTCATCGCCGCGATAGCCATGGACATATCGCTGCTGAGCGAAATTCAATGAGATATGTTGCGCTACAGCGACAGCATGGGACTGAGTCCCATACGCCGGTATGCCTGTTGGGAAGTGCGGCGAGTCTTCCGGTGAAGATTCCAGAAGTCAACCCAACTGTCATTGCTGGTAAAAGGCGGCCCGTGTCAGTCGTTTGCAAAGCGACGTAGATGGAAACAAATCGCCGCGGCGTTTTTCGCGGCCTCGGAGATGCAGGAGCGAGCCGACGTTAAAAAAGATACGTTTGAGCTACGACAGTGTCAGCAGGAGCCACGTAAATACCTGTTCACACTCGGAGCGGACGCGCGCGTTTGATGGAAGTGCTGTATTCGCGCTGTTGGTGAGCGCTTCGGGACCGATCTTTTACGATTGCAGCTCGATACTGACGTGGCACTCGGCAAAGGAAGGTTGGCCCGGCATTGCACGTAGCTCTCACGAACTTTTATAGCTCGACAGCGACGTACAGTAGTGTCAGAATAAAAATGGCACTACTAATAACAAAGTGTACATACCGTGTTACGAAGGTAATCCATACGGCGTTTATTCGAGCTCTACATCACACAAAACAAGTAGATAGAATCGACGAGACGACAGTGTTCGTCAACACTGCCTCGGAAAACAAGGAGATGACAAGGGAAGAGATTGACCTCACCTGTTAATCTAAAATTGAGGTCAGTGATCAAACTATAATACGGGAAGGGTCCACAAGGGTCGCGCGGGCATATTCCATTCAGCACGCCAGCCGGTCGTGGGCACTTTCTTGGTCAAGTACCGTTGAAGCAACGCTGCGCTTGCTAGGCCTATATTTTACGCAGCTCGCTTGGTCGGATTCGTGACCGTCGTAGCTTTTCTCGGGTGTTTGTGGATCCAGCGTTCTTGTTCGTCGTGGTCTGTTTCAAGTACTTTCTTCTTGCTGCTTGAAGTCGGGACGCGCGAGAAGAACACGTAAAAATAAACGTCCGTTGCTCGTCGTGATCACGGTGAACCAAGTGACGCTGTCGGCCATGATGATTTGATCGTAAAAAGGACAGCTCCGGAGCTGGCTCTCAGCTTCGCTTACTACACAATAGATGGCGCTTGGCTCTCAGCATTATCAAATTTGGCAATTTTCGCCAGACATCTCTAATTATGCTACAAAATGTGGATCTGAATATTATTTAACAAAACTTTTAGGAAACATTTGCCGGCTATTTATTGTTTATCATCGCGGTGCTGGTGAGGTAGGCGCTTACCCAATAGGCAACGTGGATTCGGCTGACGTGCTGCAGTTCCGCGGATGCATAGCAGTGAAAAGGCAGAGAGCTTTCGAAGGAAAGAAGGCGCAAAAGAGTCCAGTTTTCTTTTAAAAAGTTCTATAGCAAAGAATTTTTTGGCTCCCTATTTTTGTGTTTTTGTGTTTCTTTTCACACCTTTTACGACGTCCGGTGGATGAAATTCGATTTCAGAATCGTTTCATGGTCCCTTTAAGTATCAACACTTTTACCAAATAAAAATAAAACCGCGAAATAAAATAAACAATTTCTCCACGTGTTTTGCTATGCATAGTTAAGAAAGCTTATAAATAAGAGCATATAAAATAAACCTTCATGTCCAGTAAAAAAAAAAAGAACGCAGACAGGTTAAATTAACAAAGTTTTAAATTGATAAACATCTTCCTCTGGAGTCGACTGCTATTCTCAAGAACTAAGAAAGACTATCTTCCAAATAAAACGTCATACTTCGGGCCGTGCGATTCGCAATGGCAGAATTAAGTAGCTCCATTAATCGCCACCGAATTTTTCACATTGGGAGAAATTTTGACATGGAGCTCAGGGCACATACAGCTGATGTCACAATCTTTATGTGACAATCAGCCAAAGTTTGGGCTACCATGCATTTGTAATGACAGGACGCACCAAAGCGAAGGATGACCCTGAGAAGCAAATTAAGAACCAAGACAACACGCAAACCAGATTTGGGGTAGGAGTAGAAGTGAACACCAAGACGGACACGGTCCGAAAGACGATCGTCTTGTGTTCTCATCCGCGTCCGCGGTCTCGCGGCTTGTTTCTTACGTCTGGCTGTGTTTTTACCGAGGCCTCCGCGATTGCCGGTACCCTTTAACAAAAGAAAGCAAAGCCCATTAAGTGGATGCTTTCAGTTGCTTCGATGTTTCTCCACGGTCATGAAGTGCACGTGGAAAATTGTTTGGTCAGGGTCTCGTGAAGGCCTGTTCACAGATGCAGCGAAACCCTACAGATCCTTCACAAAAATTAAAGAAAGGCTCCTGGCCGGTTTTATTTTCAGAGTTCGTGCGTATGGCGCGTGATTTGCTCGCTTTGCAAAGCGACGAGCATGCGCGTGCTGGGCTGAGGAGATCGCACGCACGGCTGCGTGCAGGCAAATCGAACGAGCCTCTTGTTTACACACGGCTTAGTACGTTCATGGAAGAAAGCGGCTATACGGGAAGCAACTGAGAGACAGCAAGAATGGAGAGCGCGGAGCTTTGACTGAAATGATTAATGGGTAGAGGCACAGAGCTAGTAGCCGCTTGGTCACCATTCACTGTTCGAACACGTTCGAATGCGAACGCCAAACGCCACCTGCCGGCGTTCGGCGTTCAAACGCGTTCGAAAAGGGAGTGAAGACGAGGAAGGCAGCTATGCGGAGCAGCCCGCTTCTGCTCAGGAGTGGCGGTGACGTCAAAACGACGCCGAGTTTCTATTGAGCTGATTGAAAAAAATAGTGGGTACACCTCAAGGCATCTAGCATTGAGGTTCTACCCATTATTTTTTTCAATCAGCCAATCAGAGCTCGGCGTCGTTCTGACGTCACCGCCACTCCTGAGCAAGAAGCAGACGACTTGCTCTCCGCATAGCTTTGCGTCTACCCACTGAATCGTTTCAGTCAGAACTCGGTGTTCTGAAGCCTCCGCGCGCTACCATATCTTCCGCTCCCTCAGGTTCTATCCGGACAGTCACCAACAAGACAAGAAGCGCGGGGTGTCTTTTTCGGATGTCCAACCTCCCGCAGGCGTTCGTAGCCTTTCATAGTGCTTTGGTTGGGCGCGCACACTCGAAGCCCACGAGGCGCCGCAGGGCTGTCCAAGGTGGTAACCTCGCACTAGAAGCAGGACAAGCGACAGCCCTTTCTGTCGTTTCCATCCTATCAATAAAATATAAACGCACAACACGTCTGTCATGAACCTCCACTGCGCTTCATTTACAGTTAAGTTACCGCGATAAACTGCGGACAAACGATGACTCTCGTTACATTGATCGTGCTCGTAAGTCAAAATCCTTACCGGCTCTCATAGACGTCGCAAAAAAAAGAAAGAAAGAAAGAAGTACACTATGCAAACGTAAGCACCCGAAGGCAGCACGACACACCAAGTGCATACTAGATCCACTAAACAAGTTATAGGCTTAGAGTATCGGCACTTTATTCCCAGGTTATTTGGTGTGCGCCGCCTTTTTGGGTGCTTAGTGCAGGGGGGTGCAACCGGCGATAGTTACCATTTGGCAATGCGACTTCCCGAGCTCGAGATGCGTCTTCAGGACGTTCAGACGGTGGAATTTTCCAGGGGCCGCCGATTGTGTTAACATTCCCACAGAACGGAAAAATGTTTCCTTCGATTTCGGGTAGAACTTCAGATAATCGGCCACCATGATTTTATGCACCAAGATGGCCGAAGTGTCGCTACTCTGAACCGCAGCCTATTTAGTGACTCTAGCACGCTGCCTGGAACGCGTCTCCGACTGGCGTGCTTAGCGTCCTACTCCGCCCATGCATCCAAAGTGGCCCTGAAGTGGCAACAGACGACGGCTCTAAAGGCCGGGGGTGTCATGCTGTTGGATGTCGCGATCCTGGCGGTTGGCGCTTGAAGCGCCGACAGAAAGCCCTGAGTGAACGCGGTGTGTCGCTGTCATCACGGCGTCCCGACTCTTGGCTGTCGAAGCTTCCGTGGACTGCAAAGCTGGGCGATCCCCCAGCAGAACAGGCGTCTGCTATATCCACCATGTACCGTTGCTGCGACACCGCCAGGATCGCGGTCGGCGGTAGATAACCTCATCGGGCGGAAATCGAAGGACCACTTTCCAGTCATCGTAGTTGGAGTACACGCCAAACCCTCCCGATAACAGAGAGGCCGAAGGTCCGCTCACCTGCATCCCGAGTCGGCAGCATGACGACGAATGCAGCCGGCCATGAAGGCTCGCTCCCAGCTGCTCGCAGCCGCGCGTCCCCGCAGCCCAGTTCGGTCATTCGGGGTTCCGCCCGTGGACAATGAGTGCCGCCGTCGGTACACCGACGCCACCGCACCGCCCGACCGTATGTGTGTCGGGAAGAAGACACTGACTGACACGAGGCGAGGTACAGACGATAACCGTACAAGGCAGAACAGAGAGAGAGAGAGAGAGAGAGGAGGAAGGGCACGTCTTCATCCACAGATCTTCGACTGGTCGTCTCCTGGCCGGAGAGGAAGAAGCTGCCGGTCTCTCCTCCGCGGACGTGACTGGGTCCCTCTGGGCGCGCGTGTCACGGTCCACTGGTCAGCTTTCGTTAGGAGAGACTGGATTAGATAAGCAGTCGCGCTGGTGCCACGGCGGTTGATGTGGGTCTACCGTTGTTATTGCGAGCTTTCTGTAATCTGTTGCAACCTTACGATGGACCGCAGTGGACGCAACGAGCCATCCCAGCCACTCCAGCTCTGTGAACGTGTCACGCGACTATGTATACCCACGCTTCGCTGCTTTCGCTGCACCCACACCAGAAGGACCCGTGACGCTCAAACGGCATTAGACGGGCTCCGATGGCTCCGTAGCGTCCTCTGCAGTCCATCCTAAGGTGAAACGGAGTATAGCCGTATAGCCACCTCCAGGCTGCAATGACGTTCAGAAACGCTCCTCGGGAGGCGGGGTCGTGTGGCAGGAGGTCGGCGGGTGAGTTGCTCTTTCTCGGAGGGCACGCTTCGGCGCGTGGAACATGTGGCGTCTCCGCTGGAGCCGAAGAAGGCCGTTATTTGGATGCGCGGACACTGGGTATAATGCGCATTCATACTAAACTTGCGCAACGCCGATTGGAACCACAATCACCATGCTTAGTTGGGATGAAACGTTGCGACGGATTAAGGTAGTTTTTTCTTTTTTTTTTTTTTCAGTGACGTTTTCGTTGGTGCTTTTCTTTATACGGACGAACTTTAGTGCAGTGAGCATAACTCAGATGATGCTAACGTTAAATCATACTTCGAACCCTAATCACCATTGAGCGTCCGTTGGTTGTTCTGTATAGTATACCTCCGATGTTCAATGCGAAATCGCTTTCGTTACATGGGTCGCGCGCGTCGCCTCGTATCTGTGATGATCGTAGAGGTACCTTGGCGCTTCCAATCAAAACAGCATGCGCCGAGAAACTGAGGGAGGAGGAGAACGAGAGGGGACGTCAGAACGCCGAGCTCTGATTGGAGAGATTAGTGGGTAGGCCTAAAGCCTGCAGCCTTTGTCTCCACTGCACTCGTAGCGGCGTCGGTCGTGTATCACCATTACTGCGTGATGCACGTTAAAGACTCCAAGCTAGCGGTTCCTATTGCACCGGCAGTGGCGTCACAAGGGGGGGGGGGGGGCGGACCGCGGGTGCAGCGCTCAGGGGGGTATTGAGGCGGGCCACGAGAGCGGGGGGGGGGGGGGAGTTGCGGCGGGCTATGCGACAGCGGGGGGCGGGGTGTCGCGGCGGGTTACCGCCCCGGGTGCGGCTGACCTTCGTGACGCCACTGTGCACCGGCTAAATTTATCATCTATTACTTGGATACAAGTCGCCCGTTGAGGCAGACCAAGTTCTAGGCTGTATACCATACATGGGTAAATTACTTTCAAAATGTAATTCAATTACAATTACAATTACTTGGCTTTAAAAGTAGTTTAACTACAATTACAATTACTACTACGTGAAAAGTAATTAATTACAATTACAAATTACTTCTAAAAAGTAATACAATTACTTCATAATTACTTATTTCTGAGAGTGACCCGACTTGGGCCATATAACTTTAAACGAGTTGTATAGAATGCAACGTCTTTGTTCATTCCTTGCCCCAATGTATGGGGAGGCTTAAGCATCGCTGCATAAATGCCACATATTGTACTTTCCATTTATGAATTTTGTTAATTTCATGATGGAACGCGACAGTTTGAGGCAATGAAGTACTACATTTTTATATTATTTTATAAATTATAATAAATTAGTTCATATCTGCAAGACGCTAGACCGCTAAAGAAAAAATTTGTTTGATTGAGTTTTGTTAGCCCGGAAAATAAGAATGTCACAATTAGTCATATAGGAATATTTTATAAGTGTTAATATAAAACTAAAATCCACACGCGCTAATACGACCGCATTCACATACAAACATCATGAGTATTGTAAATTATTTACATTGAGTTAAAGTTATAGTTGTTCAGGAATATATAAGAACCGAGTCGGGGCTCCCGAATCATTGGTAACAATATTCACAGGTGCGAGGTCAGTCTCCTAAATGCTTATGCAAAAAATATATGAAGTAAAAGCAACAAGAAATAAACTTCAAAATAATACAAAGATACAAATATGCGACAGCACTGGAAAAAGAACGGACAAAGCTGTAAAAAAAAACTTTATAGGAAATTAAAATTTCTTAGCTCAGCTGAAAGCTGAAACTCAATCTTTTATTTTTCTCTTTCAATATTTTGGCATGTTTACGCTATTGTTTTCTGCTCGCACAGCAGATGGCGCAACACCGTGCCGTTGAGGTAGGCTCCAAAGAGGATTGCCTCTCAGCCCGCAGTGTAAGCAATGAAACAGAAAACAATGCGACGCTATTTATGTTGTGCGTGTGTGTGAGTGCGTGTCTTTGCGCGAGTGTTTCACCGGAGAGCTAGGCTGCTTGTGCGAGCGATGAGGCTTTCAGAGAGGTTCTGTGGGCGCCGTAAAGTTTTTCAAAAGTAATTGTAATTGTGCCTGAAATTTTGCAATTACTGACGCTAGAAATTACTTAAATTACAATTACAATTCCTTTTGGCCAAAATTAATTAGTTACAATTACAAATTACCAAGAAAAGTAATTAAATTACAGTAATTTAATTACTGTAATGAATTACTACCCAAGTATGCTGTATACATAAACATACACACAACCCCCCAATTTGCCGTTTGTCATTCTTTGGCATATGCGGTTTTGTGCGTTTCTGCGTGTTTTTGAGCCACGAATATATGGTTACGTTTTCATCGTGTGAGACCGTCCTTGCGTGGTGTCACTTGTATATCGTAATAAAGCTGCTCAGTCAGAAAGGCGGCTAAAGGCTTTATAAACACATTACTGCAAAATGGCACCGCAAAAAAAAAACATGCTTTGAAAATAGCAAAGATGCAGCCGGCATTGGTCAATTAAACGAGTTTGACACTTGTGCACGACCATGCGCGCCCGCATATGCGTTCTTTGATTAACATTATGGTCACATGGTAGATTAAGAAACGCAAGACGCGGCGAATTCCTATGCGAAGAGGCAAGCTCGTCTGCTTCTTGCGCAGGGGTTTCAGCGGTGACGTCAGAACGCGGTGAGCTCTGATTGGCTCTGACTGAAAGGATAGTGGGTAGACCTCAATGCTGGCTGCCTTGACCCACTATCGTCGCAATCAGGGGCAATCAGAGCTCGACGTTCTGACGTCACAGCCACCCTGTGAAAGAAGCAGACGAACTTGCACTCCGCATAGCATCTTATTATCACTCAGTAACCAATGAGATTTCGGGCTGAGCCGGTCAGTACATCGAAGGACGAATCACAGCCCAAGAAGCGCGATCATAAGATAGGCCACGCCCTGCGCTCCTTAAGTTGTCGCTAACTATAAAAGTCCAGAATTTTATCCAAATGGCACTTATAATCTAACAGGAAGTTGGTCAAGATGCATTGATTTTCTAATGCTTATTACGTTGAATAGACGTGTCACGAAGAACCCCGGGACTAAGAAAAATTAAAAGCGACTGCACTAAGAGGAAGTCTCAGTCAGAAAAGCATTGGAAACTTGGTGCTTGTCCTGACCTTTTCTTTTTTCAGAGCGCAGCTCTTAGGCGCCCGTTTCGGCGGGCGGCGTCGGCATCGCCGTCGGCGTCGGCGTAACCGCGCGGTGCATGATGGGTAAATTTCCCCGCTAAATTCAGCGGAAAATTTTGCCCGCTAAATTGATCGGAAAAATTTTCCCGCTAAATCTAGCGGAAAATTTTCCCCGCTAAATTAGCGGAAATTTTTCCCCGCTAAATCTAGCGCAAAAATTTTCCCCGCTAAATTTAGCAGAAAATTTTCCCCGCTAAATGTAGCGGAAAATTTTCCCCGCTAAATTTAGCGGAAAATTTTCCCGCTAAGTCTAGCGGACAATTTTCTCCGCCCCCCCCTCGAGGTCACGTGACCCCCAAGGAGGTCACGTGACCCCCCCCCCCGTTTGCCTTCCCCTCCTCCTCAAGAGCTGCGCTCTAATTCGGCGTTACAGGGAGTTGTAAAAGGCTTTCATTTTTTTCCCTCAGTTTCAGTATTTTTTTAATCAACTACATCGACCCGTCTACGCACTTCATTTCTTTCTTTCAGACATGTTGATTTATACCGAAGTTATAAAACCTATAAGAATGATTAAGAAATTTGAACTCCTCCAAAAATTTCCGAGCGACATAATATACCTGAGGGAAAGAGGCATATAAGCTAGCATTTTAACAATATAAATCGGCAGGTCAAAAATTAAAAAAATAAAAGACAACTGCGTTATTACGTTTGAAAAGCGTAAACACGTCTCCGTTCAATTACGTTGACATTCTTCAGACAAACATTCGGGCATCCTGCTTCATACCAAACAGCCGTCGAAAGCTCTCATCTAGCGAAAAGAAGCGTAAAAGACATCCCCTTTCATCCTTGCGCTGGTTTGGCAGGCATGCCCAGCGGAGCAATGCAACCGTCCGCCTCTTTAGAATTACACCCTTTTATGATCGAGTATGGCGTCCTCCTTTCACAAAGAAAGCAGCCCGAAAGCCCATCAGCGATTGCGATCCACGAGGCGGCCTATAGTTTAAACGAAGAGAAATATGTTTTTTTTTGCGTATTTATATTTTGGCGATACAGACGAGCGACCGACAATGTTTGCAGCGTCTCAACCCAGCACACAAGAAGTACAGCAGAAGATAACTAAAATAGACTCAAGGACGTCTTGACGCGCTGCACCCAATTGGTCTTGTGCACTACTCGGGAGACGAACTCCCGGGTGTGTTCTACCTACCGCGCAGCCCGCACCGACAGCATTCGATCCTTCGGTCGCTCTTTCCTTTTATAATATTGTGTTCCCGGTGTTTTGGTTGGAGATTACGAACGAGTTTCTCACCGAGGCTAACACGTATGTGACATTCAGAATGCTCTGCAAATTCAAATACGAAACACGTAGGTAGTTTGTTTACTGGTTGCCCTTTGCTGTTTTACGTTTTCCGCTTACTCAACTTAAAGTCACTGGATCCAGGGAAAGTAGCGCCATTGCCTTCCCTGCCTGCTAGCAGGACACAAATGGCATACATATATACAGACAACCAAAACCTCGCAAGGCGAATGGCTGGTGAGTCCACGTTGCCATGGCAATCGGCATTTCGGTCCTTTTCTGCCTTCGAAGCTTTGAAACGTTCGTTACAAGCACGGTGGTTACGAGCCAGCCGCGCCAAAATCGCTATGGAGTGTCCTCGTACTGAAAGCGTTCCTCGTCAATATACACCATTCCAATATTTAGGAGTCCCCAGCCCAGCGTGCGATGTCCTCAGCCCAGCACGCGCACGTTCGTCTCTTCGAAAAGCGAGCAAATCACGCGCCATACTCACGAACACTCAAAATGGAACCGGCCTGGGGGAATTCACTGGGCGCCATCTTTTGAGGACGCTGTTTAGAGCGCATGCTCAGAACGAGCTCACATTACTAGGCTGCTAAGAACGGCAATCTTGATGGTGTGAAATGCACATTGCGAAATAACTGTGGAAGCATGCTATCAGCAGGCACTCAGCAGTCGCGCACACAACTATGGCCGCCAATGAGTTGGCGACGAGAGACGAGATGTTTTGGTAACGCCACGTCGCGGGTGCCCTCCTCTGATGGAGCTGGCTGGATGCGAGCAGACGACGCTGCTATCACTCTAAAAAAGGCAGTGCGTCTGCTTTCCCGAACAACACTCGGAGAGCCAATCACCGCAAGTTACGGAGGCAGCTCAGTTCTATCGAATTTTTACTATGAATTGTTTACAAATTGACTCCGTAAGTGTGACGTCATGGGTCCAAACAAACCGTTGCTAGGGTCGTTGTTATGGACGAATACATGTGGCTCGGTTTCTCTACGAAAACCCGACCGTTCAAAAATCAGGAGTAGGATTTAAACCTCTAAAAATCACAGATATAGAAAGCTTGAATGTCATATATGTTTAGTGTGCCGGTAATCGCTCGTTTCTGAAATATTTATGACTGCAACTTCCGGTCCTCAAGATGCCTGCAGCAGACGACGAATGCAAGTAGTATTAACCATGTTGAATTAACCTGAGACTGGGGTAGAGAAGAAACATCAAAACGTAGAAGGAAAGAAAATAGACAGGACGACGTCTCAAACTCAGCTAGCTGGTTTATTTAGTCCACCTCCTTATATAGTCACAATCTCAAGGTCATCTCCACCAAAAAAAAAAAAAAAGTGGAATAGGTTAATTAGTGTAGGTTATGATGACAGTTTTATAAAAAGGCAATTAGAATTGTTTATTAAAGGCAGGAGAGAAACCAAAGAGAAGTCGATATCTCACAACCTGAAGGCATGTGCGAGGCAGTTTGGAGTAGACACGGTCTTTAGTTCAGATTTTAGATTAAGTAAACTGACGCCATTTCAAACAGGTGTGAGTTAGTGCAAAAAAGCTCATCGGGAAAAGTCGGTATGTTGCGAGACTGGTGTAGTTTATGAGATACCATTGGATTGTGGATTTAAGTATGTAGGACAGACGTCACGATGCATAAATGGTAGATTAAACGAACATAAAAGAAATGTAAAGAACAATGCACAAAACTCGGAAATAGCAAAACATATTCATGAATGTAACAACTGCACGGCGCTCTGGTCGGAGACGGAAATAATACACAAAGAGAGGAACGATGTAAAAGAGAGTGGTAAGGGAGACAGTGCGGATAAAGTCTCTAGGCAACTGCATAAGTCAGGCTTCACTACAGTTTGGAAGCAATTCAAAAAGCTTTCTAAAAATGTAATATTTTTTTTGGGTTGTTTGAAATGCAACCTGCTTGTGTGTGTGTGTGTGTGTTTTTTTTTGCTTTGTGTGGTTCTTGGGTGTATTGGCCCAACTACCGCTTCAATGTGTGCGTGTTTTTTTTTTTTTTTTATGTGGAGAGGGCGAAGGATGATTCCGAAGCATGAACTGATCCTTTTGTTTAAGTTTGAAGGTTAATGGATGTTGCCTTATCGCATCGACCTGTAAAGGTTGTCAATGCTTTTTGCATTGTGTGAAGACTGTGGCGCTTGAACTGTTTAGACTTCGACCCTTTGCTTTTTTCCTTTTGTTTTTTTTTGGTGGAGATGACCTTGAGATTTGTGACTATATAAGGAGGCGGACTAAATAAACCCAGTTAGCTGAGTTTGGGACGTCGTCCTGTCTATTTTCTTTCTCTTCTACGTTTTGATGTTTCTTCTCTACCCCAGTCTCAGGTTAATTCAACATGGTTAATATTCACCAGCTCGCCTGCACCCTTACGATTTTTTTTGCAAGTAGTATGCCGTCTCGCCGCACGCCGGCCGGCCAAGCCGGCGCCGGCGTCTGAATCGTGTGAATAAAGACGATATTCTGACATCGCATTTGTTTGAAATATAATGAGTTTCAGACACTTATAAGAATTCATAGGTGGGGTGCGATGCAAAATATGGTTTAGCGAAAGTCCGGGCGTAGATCGAGATGATGGTCTGCTAAAAAATCGCATTGCACCCGTGAGAAAAGCACTTCAGGCGATCGGTAGAGATCCCATATTTTGTTTGCGGACTCGCGCTATGCGAGGTAGCTTCGTGTATACCTGGTTGTAACCATCGCGTGGTGAAAGACACTTGCAGTTTCTTCAGATTTCCGCAAGACCCCAAAGCGCGAAAGAACTGCATAAAAAACATAAGGTGAGTTCATTACAGATTGCACTCGCATCGCGGGTTCGATGGAGATCTTCACCAAAAGAGCACATCCACAAAATTTTACGTATACCAAGAGAGAAAAAAAAAGCAAAATACTGCGAAATCGCGATAAACATGCAATTCTTTATTAATCTGACAACCTCAATGATAACAATAACAAACGACTTACCTCGACGGCGTACGCTTTGTTTCTTATGTTGGCCTGCACTACACCGGTAATGCACTTCAGGTCGTCGTCGTAACTGGTTTTGATTTTACGGCATTTTCACCCCTCCGAATTAAGCTCGGTTCTTCACAGAAAAAATCGCACATTGCGGAGGCCTCTACGGCCATGGCGATGCACTTGTTTTTGTCGCACGTTTACCGACGCAATTCAATGAAGACGCCCGCTGCAACAGAGGCCGGCAAATCTATTGTGTCGTCTGCTACCAAAGCAAAGCGGAGTGTATAAGTCTTCAGAAATGGCTTTCATCGTTGCGATACGACACTGAGATGACAAGACCATCTTCATAATTCGATATCAAGAAGTTAGGTTGCTTACAAAAAATTAGTTACTTACTTGTAAGCAAAAATCTAGCCTCATGTGGAGTCTTCATGCATTAGTCCATAGCAACGTCCCTAGCAACGGTTTGTTTGGACCCAGACGCCTTGTTGTGACGTCATCACTTACGGGGTCAATTGAAAATCGCTCGGGCTGAGAAGCGCACCATGCATTATGCGTCTTTAGGTCCTCAAAATTATGTATACAAACGGTGGTAATTTATAGCAGGTGTATACCTAATTTTTTGGGGCGCTCAAGTGTAACTGACTTACTAGATTTAAGACTTTGATCGCGAGAGGGTTCTCGCGCGTCCGCGTCCACCGGGCGGATAAGCGCGGTGCCGCGGCTCTCCAGAGACAAATAAAGATATTATTATATTATTATTATATAAAATGTCAAGCCAACATAAACTTCTTTTTTTTTTTTTTCATTCATCGGTACTATTTCACGTGCCGTACACATCCGATTCTCATTATGCACCGATAAGACGGTGAGGGCGCCACAAATTTCTGGAACGGTCGATGAGCCCATGTGGACACCCCTCCGATGTCATTGAAAGAAAAACGTCTGGCTGACATATTCCAGAGTTGTACTTCATACGTCATTTCTCAAAATGCGTTATTTGTCACTGCGAAATCCGAAAATCAAAAGCGGAATGTTTATCAATAAAGTCGCGTGCTGGGCTGCGGAAATTACGTTGGGATTTGGATTTTGTAAGCGGCATAATGGTGTATGGCGAAAGTCAGTAGGAAGTAAACGCTAGATAATGCCATGCGCTGGCGACACCAGATTCCATGACTTCGTTGCACTGTCGGCACCGAGGAGGCGAAGTAGTTTCGCTGCCTCAGAAGTTGGTTACTGTATGCGTCCAGTGCAGACATGTATTCGTTACCCCCAAAAGTAACTAAATGCCGCTACTCGTTACTTGCTCATAAAGTAACCGTAATACGTTACTCGTTCCCGATTTTTAAAAGAAACGCGCGCTACTGTACTTCAAAAGTCACTAGATACTTTTCTCGATGCTTTGGCGACCCACAACTGCTTTTGTTTCATGGTTTATTGCTTTCTTCTCAGTAGCTGTTGCTGCCTCTAGAAGTTTTCATCAGTTATGTTTCCCCGCTTCCTTGAGAATACATCTCTGGCGACGCTGAAGAGTCGTTCTACTCACGCGCTCGAAGGAACGGCACTGTTGTGCTACAGAAAGAGCTGGTCAATCTTCGGGTACTGAACCTTCAGTGTGTACAGCGGCTGCCCATCCGGCACAAGGAGGAACGGCGTTAGTTCCTCCGGGTCATCGACGGACGTTGAGGGTGGAAAACTAAAAGAAGTCGTCCGCTAGATCAGATTTCTCTGGGCGCGTGGTTCCATCCTTGCTTCCTTGTAACTTTAAGAGTTCGTCCTATGCTTCGTTTCAGCTTGGGTCCAGACGCAGCCGATGCTACAAGCGCGAGCATGTGGCCCAGAACAGTGCTTGCACTGCACGAGCGCGCGTGCTTGGCAGGGATGCTGAAAGCCCGGAGCTCGCGCTTGTAGCTTTGGCTGCGTCTGGACCGAAGCTGAAACGAAGTATAGTCTCAAAGCGACGTGTCAAATTGTTTAGTTATTTTTCGGGTCGCCTATCTGCCTTGGTCGCAATAGACGCATACTCAGGATAGAATTAAAACGAGGCTGTTTACACATTGTTTTACACGTTACTCCTCAAAAGTAACGAGACACAGCTACTCGTTATTTGGCCATAAAAGCAACTAAGTACGTTACTCGTTCCTTTTCGGACAAAAGAAACTAAATAGGTTACTCGTTACCGAGAAAGGTAACTAGGTAGAAGTAACTCGTTACTAGTAGACTAGTAGCGCATTACGTACATGTCTGGTCCAGTGTTTACGCGCGTGCCGAGTAGCCTTCTGCGCGCTGTTACCTTTGTTTGCAACGTGTCCCCCCCCCCCTTTCTCCCTACAAAAAATAACAAGGATTTTTTTAAAATAAACTATGCATTGCCGATAGCTCACTCTCCTCCCAAGTGTAGAGCTAGCGGTCCGAAGTAGGTGCAAAAGTTTCAGCACTATTCGTTATAATATATAAGTTATAAACATTTTTTTTTAATTTTATTGATTTTTTTTTAATTTTTGCCCGTTTTTGGTAACTGACGCCATAGAGCTTTATGTATTTGAGAAACCTTCTTCAGCCATTTTCCCATTAAAAATATTCGAAAATCACGTATAACTTTTGATTGAGACAACGGTTAGTGCTGAAACTTTGGGATCTGGTTGGACCGCTAGCGTTACATTTGGGTGGAGGATGAGCGTTCGGCAATTAGTAGTTTATTTTGCAGTCAAAAAAAACCCTGTATATATATATTTATATATATCTTAGGGGGAATATTCTGCCTATGGGTTATGGAACGCACGTGTCCTCTTCTGTGAGATATCAGACGTCACGCACGTGAACACAAGCCAGTGATTCATCATTTTCTTTTGTTACCTGGGTTATGGTAACTGTATGAAAATAAATAAAGAAAAATAAAGAAAGGTGCATAGCCGATGACAGGTTAGAAATTCAGTGAAGAAACAGCTCTGGCTATAAGCGCGTTCCGCGACCGTTTGAAAGCCCTCGGCTGCCGAACAAATAGTACGTCGTGCTATTCCTCAACATCAGCTGATTAAGCAAGTCGCCCGGCCAGACTTTTCTATTCACCGATAGGCGCGGTGACGGCGAGACAGGATGGGGAATTTGTTTCATAACGCCTTCATGCGTGAGTAAGACAAGACGTATACATACAAAGTTCGGTGACGCCCCCGCTGCAGCAATGCATTGAGGAAACTTATAGTTTTTCTGCATGTGCTTCAACCTCGCTGGAGATCTGCGTGTGAAGGGCTCGAGACGGCACGTGCGCTGCCGCTTTCCTCCCGTGGACTAAAATTATGGTGGAGTCTGGCGTGCGCCGAATGCTTGGTAGTTTACCATGCGTCTCAGCCTCTAAATTTGACGGGGAAATTGAATGGTTTTATAGGTCACGTGATGTCAGGACACTTGACGTTGATTTCCCCGCTAAATTTAGCAGGAAAACTGGATTGGAAAACCGGAAAATAACGGGGAACACTTTTGTTATTTGGGTCTTACCGAATAGTATGTCCCTTTAGTAACATTGCAAAAGTGCAATTGCTTTAGTTAGCGTATTTTTCTTCATCAGTGAACGATGTTTAACTTCGCTTTATATTTCAGGCCCGAATCTGTGTTTTAAAAGTTGTGTAAAAACAAGCGACAATTCTAAGCAAAATAACAATCGAAAGAAATATAGAGTGTGTTCAAGGTTCGCCAGCATTTCGGTGACACTAATATATTGCTAATATGCCAGTCTTGTCACTATATAAAAATGACCCCGTCGTGCATCTTTACGAGCGGTTAAAAACATTCAAAACGTATAGCATAAAGTACGTGGGCCATGATTAAGGGTGTCTCTTTTTATTATATTCTATACTGGGAACTTTTATCAGGCACTTGTTCTCAAAGATTTGGAGCGTAAGGGTGATGTTTTGAACGTTGAACAAGCATCTTCGCACGGAGCAGAAAGAATAAAGCAGTACTTATTTCGGACTATATTACCTGGCCTTCAATTAATTTTAATCGTATAGATGCACAGGGAGTTACTGATCCAGTGTTACTGCGTAGTTCTTGCCGCCTCTCTTGCTTTTCCAGATGTCCTTCGTTCGTTTAGCACGTATATCCCCCATGCTGAAAAGCGCCGACGCCATTTCGCTCTAGTAGTGTCCGACAGGGCACATAAATATATGTACAAAGTCGTTTTAGCGCCGTTTGTAATGAATTTGAAAGAAAAACGCCGTAATTGACCAATTATTTAGTCTGGCTGACTGAGAAATGTTCCAAGCTACCTAGAACTTACGATTTATTCGGGATATTTGCTCCTTTAATCGAGCGCAGGGAGAAAATTCCCTCACATTTTTCCCATAGAAATGCATTACCAGAAGCCAATTTTTGACAGGTTGCTGTCTGCTTCAATTTGCGACAAGGCACTCGCGCCAATTAAACCTCTAGCGTACATTATAATAACTCTATGTTTTTGACAACAAGACGTGAATTTTCCCGCTAAATTTAGCGGAGAAACTGTGCTGACGGCACGTGCATAGGACACGTGAAGCCACTTTCCCCCTAATTTTTTCAGAAAAATGCACCAACGGACGGATGAATAAAACTTCGGGATTGGTGGGTAGCGTTAAAACGTATTTCATGCTTTCATAAATACCACTTGGAAACCGTCATTCTTAGCAGGCAGCATTCATTCGTTTACTCTCCAGAAAGCAGACCAAGTGCCAGCGGCAGTATCAGTTAAGCACAGCATACACAGGGTGCCACTTTGATTCGTGGCGACCCCAGCCTCTTCGCGTCGCCTCTCAGAAATCACCGAGGAGTTCGTGGCAGAAGTTCAGAACAGACCGCCTCAAACATCTCGGCATGTATACCTGGCAGCCAACGGCAGAAAACGCAGATATATATATATATATATATATATATATATATATATATATATATATATATATATATATATATATATATATATATATATATATATATATATATATTTTTTTTTTTTTTTAAGATTGTGCGGAACGTTTAAGCAGATGAGACGCAGAACGCAACTTTAACGGTCGTTCAAGTTGTCCAGGAAGGTTCATTGCGGAGCGCAAATTCGTCTGTTTCTTGCACAGTAGTGTCGATAATGTCAGAACGCCGAGCTCTTATTGGCTGATAGAAAACTAGTGGGTAGACCTCAAGGCATCTAGTATTGAGGTCTACCCACTATCCTTTCAATTAAAGCAAATCAGAGCTCGGCGTCGTTGTGACGTCACCGAAACTCCAGCCAACGTTATTAAATTAGCTCAGTTACGGAACTGCTCATAGACGCGGCATGCACGAGCAGTACTCCCCTCACTCACCAGGACTCGCCTCCCGTCGTTCGACGGGCCGGACGGCTGCTTTGGTAATTGCAGTATGTTCTATGGGATACGTACGTTTCGAAGCGCCGCGTCTAGATGGCGTTCCACCGTACTCTATGGAACACGCAGTTCGTAAACGAAAATGTAGATGGCGCTTCGAACGACGGGAGGTGGACTGAAGTGACTGAGGGGGGGGGGAGGGTTTCCCTCTCCCGCAGGAGTTTCACGACTGAGGTAATCTAGTAACGTTGCTCTAGCGCAAGAAGCAAGCGACTTGCTCTCCGCAAACGCAGAGGGCAAGTTCGTCTGCTTTTTGCGCGGAGGTTGCACTGACGTCAGAACGACGCCGAGCTCTGATTGGCTCTGATGGAGGGATAGTGGGTAGACCTCGAAGCAAGCTGCATTGAGGTCTACCCACTATCCTTCCAATCAGAGCCAATCAGAGCTCAGCGTTCTGACGTCACCACGGCCCCTGCAAAAGAAGCAGACGAACTTGCGCACCGCATAGGATCGGGGGGAACGGCTAAGCGCACTGGAAACGTTGGTAGTTCCGGTTCAATGCTCGCATTTTTTTTTTAGGTTTATCACCCGACTGGATATTTTGTTTTCATTGTGCAAGAAATTACATTCCAATGCAAAAGAGAAATACTGAAATAGGAACCCCTTGCGAACTATATTTGCGGCTTTAAATTGTCACTGTGATCTTCGGACAATTTATCAGCAACTCTATGCGCCGAGAAACTGAGGGAGAGGAGGAGACGAGAGAACACTGAGCTTTGGCTCGAATGATTAGTGGGTATATCAGGGGCGGATGCAGGAATTTCCGGAGGGGGGGGGAGGGGGAGGTTAGGTGTTGTTCAATGTACCATATGTTTAAGAACCCCCCCCTCCCCCGTTCCCACACCCTAAATTTTTACAGATGCAGAAATCAAGAGGGGGGTCAGGACATCCGACCCCCCCTCTTAATCCGCCCCAGTATATGACCTAAAGCTAGCTGCCTTTATCTCCATTCCACTCGTCGAGCGCGTTCGAAAGCGAAAGCCAAATCCGGACGCCCGTGATTCGCGTTCTAACGCGTCCGACGAGTGCAGTGGAGACAAAGGCAGCAGCTAGCTTTAGGTCATATACCCACTAATCATTCGAATTAGAGCTCGGCGTTCTGACCTCTCCGCTCACTCTCGTCTCCTCCTCTCTCTCAGTTTCTCCGCACATAGGGAATGATTTGTCCGACCATTTGGCCGACAATGATTTCATGAGACGTGTTCACTGCTGTACAGAGCGCGTCACAAGCGATCGCCGGTTTTTCCTGTTTTCTCTCAAAGACTTGAAAGGCTTATTGTCCAAACTACTAATATGCTGGAACGCGCTAATATATGGCTCCGACTTAAGCCGTAAAACTTAATGCTAGTCGGTTCTTTGTTCGATTAAAATGCGAAGCAGCGCCGATGTCGTGCTCGGGCAAACTGTGTCGCGTAGTGTATGCTTGCGATGCAATACCCTTAGCACAGTGTGCCGTACGCTGACGCGAGAAACTGCATGCAGTAAAATCCCAAGTTCACAGGGTGTTCTTCTTTACTTTTATCTTAGAGTTGTTTTGCACTGATTGATAATGCGAAGATCATTGATCATCCAGGCGTCCTTGCGTGATTGTTACGCGCGGCATCAACTATTCTTCAAAAACAACCTGGACCGTATCTAGATAACGGCAACGTTAGTGTCTCTATATATACAAAGAAATAATTTATGCTTGCCAAAAGTTGTGCTTATGCATACTAATTTATATAATCTTATTCGATATAAATAATAGCCGTAACACTGACGCCGCACATATGTTGATAAGCCCTATTTTCGGATTTTTCATTCCTCATAAGGCCAAAGTGCTGGAACAGAAATACCTAACAGAAATGAACGTTTTTTTTTATAAAAACAAAACAGCGCAAAGACAAGGACAAAGTAGAAGGAACAACAGGACACAGCGCTGTGTCCTGTTGTTCCTTCTACTTCCTCGCGCTGCAGAGACCGAGGGATCCTGCGTTCGAGCCCCACCTCTGCCCGTTTCGATCTGGATGAGCATCGTACCGGCGTGCGGTCGTGTATCACTACTGCGTGGTGCACGTTAAAGACCCCAGGCTAGCGGTTGTACTGCACTGGCTAAATTGCTCATCTACAGCGAGTGACTCCGTCGCAACTTTAAATGGCTGACCAACTACACGCTGTATAAATATCCCCACAACCCAATTTTTTTCCCTTGTACTTCGTCCTTGTCTTTGCGCTGTTTTGTTTTTATCATGTCTACTTACCAACTAGCCCAAACTTCACGTTAATGAACGTTTTTTGCCGACCATAGACATATCAATCGTGAAAAAGTGCCTCGGAAAGATTTACCCATCATGTCGCTACCACCACCAGAGTAAATAACGTTTCACTGAGTGGTGTATGGGTTACAGTTAGGGCTCCGTGTTTTCGGAGTCTATTTTTCGTGAAATTCGGAGGGTGTTTTTCGGAGTTTATTTTTTACCGAAAATTTGGTGTTTATCGGAGTTTATTTTTCGTAAATCCCCAATTCTCCGAAATTCGGAGATTAATTTCTCAGTGTTTCCTATTAAAAAAAATAATAATAACCGGATGCAAACGTATGCCAGATAAAAACGCGATTGTATCAATTAAGATTTCTTCAGTTGAATTTGGCGTTGGTGTCATTGGCAATACTAATTTGTCCCACGACAAAAGTCTGCACAGAAGTGTGGCTTCGATAAACTTCGATATCTTAAAATCAATGAACTGCCGGAGGTATCCGCAAGGAAGCTCGTAGTCACCCCATCAATCTATCCCGCGGTTGCGCGAGGTGGAGTGGTTAAGGATGTATAATAGAGAACAGTTTCAACTGCCCCTCTTCCCTATCTTATGCAATCTCTATGGTTCATAGCTTTCACTGTTACCCCCAGAAGCACCCCTCTCCTTTCTCTCAATCCCAAACCTCTGGCCCAAACTGGAAACCAAAAGAGTAGCTTTTGTTGTGACACGAATGGTAAGACCCCTTTTGACAACGGTCCGAGGCTTGAAAGATAAGTATGGTGTCATTTTCCCAGGACCATTATTCCTGCGTTGCTCAAATTTTAAATATATATATATATATATATATATATATATATATATATATATATATATATATATATATATATATATATATGTATATATATATATATATATTATTTTTTGTGTGTGTGTGTGGGGGGGTGGCATGGGCGAATAAGAATTCGGAGTTTATCGGATAAATCCGAATTGCCAAAATTTTACCGGCGGGTGTTTTTCGGAGTTTTTCGGATTTATCCGAAAACACGGAGCCCTAGTTATAGTGTATGGCGAAGACGACGCATAAACTGGGTGTACTCTACTTTAATTTTTATTTTGAAATGAGGTGTTCAAGGGCAAGAGAAGTCAAATGGCCATCGATTCCTCTTCGCATACGCTGCATGCCCGTGCAGCAGCCATCACGTTTCCCCACATTGATTATGTGAGTGATCGCGCTGCTGTAGAGGTAAATATTGAACGGAATACATGTATCAACATGGGTTATTGGTCCATCATCTTACGCAATTGAGAGGCGAAGAAGCATATTTTTTTTCTGGCGGTCAAAACAAATTGATCTCCAGGTAATGCTCTAAGCTCCACTCAGAACGACAAACAGGAACAAACGACAGCGACAAGCCTCCAAATCTATGCAGCATGCTCGCGATGGTATCTTTGGCAGGCGTTTAGTCGTTCGCTGCTCGTGAAGTAAACAGGAGTGATCGCAAGCCTTCATGCCAAAGATACCCTCGCGTGCATGATGCTCGTGTTTGAGTATAGCCTCCTTTATTCAACAAAGCCTCTCAAATTGCGAAATGCTCTTGTTTGAGGCTTGTCACTGTCGTTTGTTTCTGTTTGTCGCTCTAGTGGGACCCGGGCATAAAAGGGATAGGTGGCCGAGTGTGTTGATGGACCGTAGTAGTTAGGAGCAGGCGGAGCGAGCGTTCGCGCTGCAGAACCCAGGGACGTTGGGCTTCACTCTCACACCTCTGCCCGTTTCGATCTGGATGAGCATCGTACCGGCGTGCGGTCGTGTATCGCTCCTGCCGCCTGCGTGATTCCCGTTAAATACTCCGGGGCTAGCAGTCGCACTGCACTGGATAAATGTATCATCTTCAGCGCAGACACCAGACGCCCATTGGGGCTCATTAACTTCCCGCTGTATAGAACATGCACCAAACCTGATTTTACCCGTTCAGCCTCCTATCAGCGCTTGTTGACGACCCGATGATGTCAGAATATCTTAGAACTACTCATCCTGACCACTCTCTCTCTCCTGAAGAGATCGTTCAGCCGGCTGCGCCTTGACACGTGGGGCAGGGCCGGAACGGTCGACAACACGACGTGAAGGAACTGTCGAAGCCGGGTCTTTGTCAATGACGTCACCGGAGTCGAAGAAGCACCAGGACCAATCGTTGGCTACACCCACCCCACGCCACACACTGAGCGCGCATTCCAGGCTCCGAAAGCTGTTTCCACGGTGATGCGAGTCTCGTTCAATTACAGTAATTAAAGTCGACGGCCGAGCCAGGACGAAAGCGACGTCCAACCGTCCCATCGTCGAGCCAACCTCCGCACTATCACTCGCGTAATCCGGCGTCTTCTTGTTTTTGTCTGTTTAGTCCTCCCGAAGAAGCGGCACATTCCGTGGAAACCGTCCGTGTGGGCTCGGTTCCGTAGGTAGGAGTGGCGTCTGCGCGCCCATTCCCGGAGGGAATGCACACGCGGAGAGCGGTGCTCGATCTACTCTCAGTGCACGGCACCTCTTGAATACTAAAACAGACGCGGCTGCCAAGTTGGTGCGTCCGCCGTCATGCGGATGTCCTTCGCGGACAATCGGAGATAAGAATATGGCGACAACCCTCAAATTACTTTTTTGTTGTTTCCCTCTTAACTGGGGAAGGCGGGTCACGTGAGCAGCGGCAGTAGCGGGCAGCGAGCAACGGACCACCGCTGCTCGGCTGCTCGAAGATGGAGCGTGTTCCTCCTCCCAGTCGGGTGGCGGATTCCCGCTTGGCAGCTAGATCGGCGACTCGCAAGGGCATCCCGCGCCATGACCGCCGCCGCCGCCGGGAGCTCCTGCTGCCTAGGTGAGCCTTGGAACGCCTCACCGCCACCGGCATACCTGAAAGCGTACGTAGCCGTGACGTCATCTGAGCATTACGAGGAGCGCCTTGGGGGCACAACGGGGACGCGAACCTGGAACCACTAAACGCACCATCCGGTGTACCGCCGAAAGATATATATATTTTCGAGAAACCCTGGTCACACTTCGAGGCTTGCCACCAGCGCTGGTTTGTAACTCTCTTCATTCGAATCCACCGTGTCTGAGCAACACCACCTATTCTCACTAACATTTTAAGGGACGCGGGCCGTGGCCTTTATGTTCATGCCTTCTTGCTATACGCGGTTCGTTCTTCGGCTTTCTTATCGGGTAATGCCGCACTCTGATTGACTCCGGAGTTATAGTAAGATATCCCTGCAGCCCTCGCTGCGCCCTGCGTTCCTTAAGCCGGGGTGACACTGCTTATACTACATTATACAAAAAGACAGTCTGCATACAGATATAAACGCGAGTCACCGCGCGATCCGCGCTTCGAATGCCGCGTGCCAATGAGTTCGAGAAGGAAACTTGGGCACGCTGCATTCGAACCAAGGATATTGCGGTGACTTGTGTTTGCACACTGTCTTTTTGTATGATGAATGAGCAGTGTGACCCCGGAAAGCCCGTGAACAGCCTCCACTATTTTCACGTAGCGTCACGACACTCGGATGGCGTCAAGTCAGCAGATAGGCCCGAACCCGCCGCTGAGCGACCTCGACCGACGCATTGACCGTACACGAGTCCCAACCGAACGCTTGCGCAGCACGCGTTTCCGATCTGCGTCTCGGTCTCACTGTGATGACGTCGAAATGCTAGTGTGCACGGGCCTTGGTTGTTCAATACTCGTATTCGCCTCAAGAACCGCAATAAGAAAAAGAGAATCCGGCCTTTGCGAAACGTTAATAATTTTCCCCTTCGTGCGTTGAATTAAGATATATGTAGGTGCACCCTGGATTAACTTTATATTATTTTATCAAGATTTACTCGTTTAAAAGCCAAAAGCATCGTGATTTTTTTTTTTAGAAAACCGATTTTTGTTTTAAGAACTACTTCGCGCAGCGTACGAATAATGTGCACAACTTCCTTTTTTTCTGGATGTGGCAAAGAGCATATTCGCAACACCAGTAAAATGGACGGCACCTAGCGGGAAAGAAACTGAACGGGCCGGAACACAGTGTCCTTTCGCGATTTCTGCTCGTCTCTCGTGGCTTCCGTGATTACATGTTGTCGGTGGCTCGCGGGACGGAAGAGTTGTCCCCCAGTGACTCTGTCGTAACTGTAGCATCAGCTTGTTACACGGGTTGCTCTGAACGCGACTTACGGTAAGCGCGTGAACCAGACATTCCGCATTTATCAACGTTCATCGACACCGTGGAAGGACAGTATAGGCAGTCCTTTCATCGCTTCCTCGAAGAAAGTCAATCAGTTTCCGGAAGCTCGCTTAATTAAGCCAACACGTCACCGCAAACTCAAAACATGGAGGATTAGGAGAAAAAAAAATCTGGGCAAACCATTTTGAGTTTAACGCTCGCTCGCTGATGCCCCAGCGATGTGCGTTGAGCTAGCAGATGACCCGTCACGATCTGTTCTAGACCGCCATATTTGCCCGACAGTGGCGTCCCCTATACAGGTCAAACATGTCTTCAGGCAGTTTTATGCCTGACCAACGTGAAACGGGACCGTCATACGAGGAAGACCTCAGACCTTTTGTGTATGATGTATTAGCGGTGAGACCGCGACTTTGGAAAAGCTATAGTCTCAGCACCCAAGCGGTCCTGCCTTCCTCGCGTGGCATGTGTTCCGCATAATATCCACGAAAGGGGGGCATGCCATGAACGCGACATGTCGAGTCTTGTCTTCAAAGATGTGCACGTCCAAATATACATGTTATTTTTTTCTTCCGCCATGTATTTTGTCTATTATATTTTGTATTATCTTTGTGGAGCTGCAGAGCCGGCTATAAGAGTGAGCTACATGCTTTAAAGAACAAGGTTTGTCTGCGCCAACACTGGTGCAGCCAGACCGCCAATCAAAAGGTAGAGTCAGTGTATTGGTGTCTCTACTAAAACGTTACTTGTTCGTACTTGTGACATTTGCTGCAGTTGACGTTAAAGGGTCGGTGCAACAATATTCAAGTGGAATGTTTTTTTGTTTTGTTTTTTCACTTTACACGAGCTTCCTCGTATTAGTGGGACCTAATTGGATACTCACACGCAACGCCACTGGCCAAAGAACTCCTTTGTTGCTGTGTAATTTCAAGGACGAAAGGGGAGCGTTTTCATTCAGTCTCTCCTTCGCGAAACTTCATGACGTACTGGGGGATCGCAGTATCCCCCAGTTACGATATGTGAATGCAGCTCATAGCCTGGACCCGAGCATTGCGAGGGCGCTCAATTTGGGCTCGCGATAATCGATAGCTCGAAAGTATTCGGGTAGTGGCGTCCAATCGCTGCAATGACGACAATAGCCGAACCATAACGATGTCTGGAACTCAGCTCGTGTCCTGTGCCTCGCCAACCCCAGCGCGTGGCTACGATCAACATTGGCGGCATATAATCGACTCCAGATCATGTGGCCGCTTGTTTTGGCTGCGAGTTGAGGAAGTGAACGCTGCTGGTTTTTCTTTAATTTTTTCTGCGACTTCGATCGCGTGTCGTGAAAAACGAACGGGTGTTTCATAGGTCATTAACGTGAGGCATCCGTTCTGAGTAGTTTTTGCGCCACAATTATTCTCTTTTTATTTTTTTGTTACTTTTTTTGTTTGTATTTTACCTTTTCGTTGTATTATATTCCCTCTCGCTCTATCTCTCTGGCTCCTTAAAAAATAGCCGGTGCCGTACAAGTGAAAATAAACGATTTTGGGGAAATCGCCAACGATCCTTCTCTTTCTCTCTGCGTACAATCGGAAGCTCACCAAAAATAACGGGAGCATTAAT
>JAZHYW010037172.1:0-14443 GCA_037355805.1 Ixodes ricinus
AAAGCCTATATTGTAGAGAAGGACGCCCATGTCAAACCATGGGGAGCGCTTGCGATTTAATAACGACCGTTTGGTCACAAGCGCGCATGCGCTGCATTTTCGCGTTGTGAGTGTGAAGCGGGAGGAAAGGCAAAAATGCTTGCAGTAAACCTACACCAGTATTTGCCAACGCGCTCGTCACCTGTTGCAGTGCTAGTAACTGTCAAAAAAGCTCTTAACATTGATGTTCCCCATATTAGAAAGAACAGTGAGCTTAAAACGTTTACAGCACTGATTTTGCCGTATTTAAAGAAGTGCCCCCTTCAAGCGTGCACAGCAAGAGACGACCACGAGACAAAAACTTCTAGAATTGTAATAGAGAAGTTTGTACTACCATTCTTGGTCAACAGAGGCATGACTATGACAGACAGGGTAGCGTATCGAAAGAAACTGCTTGAAGCCACCGCATCGCAAAGTACTTCGCGTCTAATCTAAAAGTTCAATGTTTGAAATTTGAAGTTAGAATACGGAATAAACCAGGTTGGAATAAGGTTTGAATTTATAAATAAACCAAAGTTATTTTTGAGATCCCATGGTTTGCATATCAATTAAGTTACATCACAAGGTGCGTAACGGGATGCGGTGGATTGTGCTACATGTGCCAAAAACTAGACGTTTACTAAATAACGCCATACTTTTTGAATCAGTACATTCAATTATCACGAAATCTATAAAAAAAAAGTCGAATTCTTTGCTAGGTGGTGGTATACCTCACGGCAATAGTTTGTTTCCCTAAAGCCCGACTCCCACTACTTATACATCACACAAAAGACAGTCTTCAAACAGATTCAAACGCAAGTCTCCACGAGACCTGTGCTTCGAATGCTGCACTGCATACTTGGGTAGTAATTCAATTACACTAATTGAATTATTGTAATTTAATTACTTTTCTTTGTAATCTGTAATTGTAATTAATTACTTTCGGACAAAAGGAATTGTAATTTAATTACTTTCTAGCGTCAGTAATTGCAACATTTCAGGTACAATTACAATTACTTTTGCAAAACTTTGCGGCGCCGACGGAACCTTCTGAAAGCCTCAGCGTTCGCACAAACGGCCTAGCTCTCGGTGAAACACTCGCATCAAAGACACGCACTCACACACACGGACAGCATGAATAGCTTTGCACTGTTTGCTGTTTTGTTGCTTACACTGCGGGCTGAGAGGCAATCCTCTTTGCAGCCTACCTCAACGGCGCCGTGTAGAGCCGTCTGCTGTGCGAGCAGAAACACTAGTGTAAACATGTCAAAATATTGAAGAAAAAAAAATTAGCTTCAGCTTTCAGCCGAGCTTGAGAATTCTAATTGTTTATGAAGATTTTTTTGTTAGATTTTTACGTCTTTTTTCAGTACTGTCGCATATTTGTATCTTTGTATTATTTTCAAGTTTATATGGTGTTGGTTTTACTTCGAATATTGTTTGCATAAACATTTTGGAGACTGACCTCGCACCTGTGAATATTGTCACCAATGGTTCGGGAGCCCCGATTCGGTCCTTATATATTTCTGAACTATTATAATTTCAACTCAATGCAAAAAATTTACAATAACATGATGATTGTATGTAATTGCGGCCGTATTAGCGTGTGTGGATTTTAGTTTTATATTAACATTTGTAAAATAATCATATATCACTAATTGTCGCATTTTTATTTGCCGGGTTAACAAAAGTCTGTCAACCCAATTTTTAATGCGAATAGCATTTTTTGGATACTTCACGCACTTTTCGTCTATGTATCTATCTGGCTATCTAACCTCTTACGCCGCGGGTCGATAAATAAATAAAAAAGACCGGCGCCGGCTGGGATTCGAACCGTTGACCCTTTGATCAGCAGGCAGACGCGCTAACCACAGAGCTATGAAGGCAGTTTTTTTTTTTTATTGAAGCTATGAAGGCAGTCATTCGCCGCACTCTAAACATTTGTTTATATCTTTACCATAGGACGCGCTTTACAGCGCTGTCACAGCTACCGGTGCACGCGCGTTCCATGCACGAGGGCTAGCTCACCCTCTCCCGCGCTCACCCTCTCCCTCTAGCTCACCCTCTCCCGCGCTCGGGAGACCTCTAGCTCAGCCTCACGAGAGCGGAATGAGCCCTCGTGCATGGAACGCGCGCGCACCGGTAGCTGTGACAGCGCTGTAAGCGCGTCCTATGGTAAAGATATAAACAACCGTTTAGAGTACCGTTGGTTGAGACTAGCTGAGACGCCAGAAAGTCTGGTCGGTACCATTTTGAGTGTTTGTGCGTATGGCGCGTGCTTTGCTCGCCTTCCTAAGTGACACAAACGCACGTGCTGGGCTGCGGAGATCGTGCGCAGGGCTGTGAAAGTGTCAACAAATTTAGAATCGCCTCAAGAGTGGGCTGGCGTATCTAGAGTGTGCCGGCCACCTGACGAACGCGCATAACTCCGCACCGTTTGATGCTATTCGCATTAACGTAGATAATCATTCCCAAAGGATGGGTTCTGCTGATTTTTTTCTTTGGCGATCGATCTGGCGTCTTCCAGCATATGAATTTAATATTATTCATACAAAATATAAGAAGGTAGTACTTCATTGCCCCAAACTGTCAAGTTCTATCATAAATTTAAGAAAAATTTATAAAAGGAAAGTACAATACGTGGCATTTATGGAGCGATGCTTAAGCCTCCTCAAACATTGGGGCAAGGAATGAGCAAATACGTTGCATTCTACGCACTCGTTTAAAGTTATATGGCCAAAGTCGAGTCGCTCTCAGAAATAAGTAATTGTAAAGTAATTGGATTACTTTTTAAGAGTAATTTGTAATTGTAATTAATTACTTTTCACGTAGTAGTAATTGTAGTTAAGCTACTTTTGAAGAAAAGTAATTGTAATTGTAATTAAATTACATTTTGAAAGTAATTTAGCCATGTATGCCGCACTGTAACGAGTTCAAGGAGTCATTTAGCACGCGGCATTCGAACCACAGATATCGTGGTGACTGATTTAATTTATTTCATTACAATCATAACTTTTGTATGAGTGTAAGCAGTGTGACCCCGGCTTAAAGTTGCCTCTATACTTCGTTTCAGCTTGGGCCCAGACAGAGGCGATGCTACAAGCGCGAGCTCCGGGCTTTCTGCGTCCCTGCCAAGCACGCGCGCTCGTGCAATGCAAGCACTATTCAGGACCACACGCTCGCGCTCGTAGCATCGGCTGCGTCTGGACCCAAGCTGAAACGAAGTATAGTAGAAACAAACACCGCAATATCAGCCGCATAAATTGAGTTATAAATAATAAAAAAAAATAATAAGAAAAGGACAACACGAGGACTGCACTTTGATAGTATCAAACCTCGTGCTCAGGCTCAAAAAGCTACGTCAAACTGCGTGCGAAAATTCAAATTTATTTCGAATTAAATACGCATCACAACTTGCCTATCTATGCTTCCCAAGATCAGCTTTTCACCATTCTACCACAAGACACAAAAATCTAATAGTAGAAGCTGCAGTAACTCGACGTAAGACGACTTTTTCTTGGACTCTTTTCCTTGGTCCATGCTCAAACCACTGAAACGGCGAATTCAACGCCTGGGTTGAAAGCACCTCCCCGCGGAGAGACGCCGCCTCCTCCTCTTTTTCCGCTGACGCCCTCTCCGCACGAATGGGACGGTCCGAGAGTCGGAGAAGCGTTCGCGCCGTCCGCGTACTTCGGGATCTCGGTGGTGGTGGTGGAACACGTCTATTGATACATCAAGCACTCGCATAATGCTGGGCTTGGTCTTGATACGGCTCCAGGCTATCGGAAGAACCAGTGTAGTGAGTCATGGTGGCGAGGATGGCGAGCGAGCGAACGGGCGACGGCCCGTTTGCAGGTTAATGGTGGTCACCTCCTGCCAACAATAACGTTGCCTTTTGCGCAGATTGGTTGCGTGCGCATGCGCTCGCGCGCGTTGCCGCAGCGGCGGAGAGACTGAGAGAAGCCTGGAGACGCTTGCAGGTCATCGACGCTCTTCTTTCAGCTTGTGATATACAAGCGGCCTACAAACCACGTGACTCCTATCCAGCAGTTGGAAACACTCTCCAACCTAGGCACACTACCGGCAGAGTTTGCTCGGTGCCGGCTGTGTCGGTGCCCTTCGAGGATAACCGGTTTGCTGCCGTGTGGCGAGGCAGCGCGTGCGACTGCGAGCGGGGAGCGCCGTTCGTGTGGTGCAGCAGCCATGGACAGTAGCGGATACCCGGGCCAATTGAACGACAAACAGAAGTTGGCACTCGGTGAGGTAGGTGCCTCGTAGTGCGGCCACCATGGCAAAAGAAGGGACTGACAGACGTGCGATCTGCTATATTCAGTTTCGCTTTAACATGCGAGCTTAGCATACGCGACGAGAGCGAGCTCCGGGCTTTCAGTGTCCCTGCCGGGCACGCGCCTTATTTCGTGCAGTTCAGGCGTCGTTCGGGGCACCACTTTGCTCACTCGTGCTTCTAATTTCAACTTCGCTCGCACATAAAGTGCGGGCGAAGTTGAAGCTGTCAAGGCTGTTGGAGCGAGCGCGTGGCTTTATCTTGCGATTCATTTGTTTGTGCTCCCGCGCAAAGGAGGCGCTCTAGGCGAAGCCAAGCCTCGTGCCAGCAGCTTTGACTGGGTTATATAAACTTTTTGTCGAATTTCAGAAGAGTGGGGAGAGAATAAACAATATATTTTAATTGTGTGAAGTCTGGTGAGGTACGCGTTCTACAGCTTTATCCGGCGCTCAAGGTGCGCGAGCGCATACACTCTCATACCTTTGACTACATGCGTTCCCTACAAACAAGAGCAAACGTATGTTTTCAGTACTACGATCGCTGCTGTAATAGCAAATGGATTTTGTGTAAGTTCAGTATTATCTGCTATTAGTTCGCGATTTTGCGGCGTGGTAAGAACACGGGTTGTGCCTATGCATGGCGCCACACTACGGAAGGGGGCGGGTCCCAGCAGCGCGGCTATACAGGTTGGGGTCCTTGGATAGCGCACATTCGCTCGACACAGTGTATAGGGTCACCGATCCGAAGCCTGTTTCTATTACGTAGAGGCTCCGACTTTCGAGCTTGCAGCGGTACGCCAGTGCGTACTCTTACAAACACGTTGTTCAACCCGTACGCTACGCACTTGTCGGCTTCGCCCCGATCGCGCTATACGAAGAAAAAAGCGGCGATGTACGGTGGCAAATCTCCCGCATTGACGTCTCTCGAAGGAGCTGCGGTCGATGTTTACCCGAAGGTAGAAGTGGCCGGCACCAAGGAGTGTACCTCACTGGAAAGATAAGATATTTTTGTTACGAACGAGGAACTCGCACATTATATACCCTGTTTCACTTCAAGTATACTACCGCATGTAGCCAACGCTACGATACGTCTGAGGCAATCAAGCAGCACCAAATGCGCATCGTCACGGCGTTCGTGGTCTTTGTGAGCTTGAGGTCACCGACCAAGCAAATCACGAAAAAAAAAAAGTAAGCACTTGCGCAACCCGTAAGATGAAACACAGTGACAGCTGAGGTGAGATTTCGGAGCCGCTAAGGTGTCATTTCGGAGCAGATGGACCGAATGAACGGTAAAGGTGCGATCGCGCACCATAGCCTCCGCATAGGCCCGCTTCGTGTTAAACCGAATAACACACCGGACGAAAATTTCCAACCCTTTTGGAACCAATGAGGGTGTATTAAGTACAGAGAGCATTTCAGCTGTCTGCGATGGGATGGGAGCGTCTCTTCGTGTAAGTCACTTCGGTACAAAGAGTCACGAGTGGTACACGAAAAGCGCCCAATAATAAAGGATAAGGAAGTAGACAAGACGTATATAGTGCACTCACAAATGGAGGTTTATTGAAACAACCACGCACTATGAACACTACATCTGTGGCTATTCGTTGAGGTCTGTATTGGTCAGGTACATTGACGGGGCACTAACGCACTTGCTTTCCCCTTGCTTTCTGATTCAGAATGCATCGTATACAACTCTAAGGCAGTTTTATTTGCGTATTTCCCGACAATTGTTGTTTGTGCTAATTCTGGGTCACATGGGCACCCATCCCAGTGCACTGCCAGGTTGCCCGGCGGGGACTGCTTTACTGACCATGCATGTTATCTTGCTTGTTTATTATCTTGTTATCAGCTACCCGGGGAATTGGTTTCGGCGGAGTGCCGAAAATGGCCCGCGCCGATTTGGAGCGCGGTTGATGGCGCCAAACCGCGAAGTGTCCCACTAGCAGCTGCCGCTGTGAAACAAACACCTATCGCTGTAATATCGTCGTTAAAAATGCCAATACCACTTTCTCCGAAACCCTCGGAGAACCAATCACTGCAATTTACAAAGGGAGCTCGGTCAAAGGCAAGGCCGAAAATATTTTGGGACGGACCATAAAATAAGTTTTGTGATATGACCTAAAGTTCTTAGATAAGAGCTTCCTATACGAGTCGCGACATGCTTTGAAGCGCCGACAGCGTGACGGTGCAAGTTTTAGAAAGCGAATGGCGGCGCACAGCAGAAGACTGATCTGAATGACGCCATTTTGTTCCAGTGGAATGTGCTTCGTCAGTTGTATCGGTTGTCGTTACTTGTAAAAAAAAAAGTATCAAAGGACTTTAATACGACCATGATGTAAACAGGTAAATGTCATGCTTAGTTGACATCGCCGAATTTATTCTTAGGTCTACATAAATATTTTCGGCTCGTCATTCACTGAGCTCTTTTCGTATACCACACTGATTAGCTGCCCGAGTGCTCTGTGGATTAGCTCGTTTTTATCATCACGCGCTTGAAATTGTATTGCATTTTTAAGCATCCGCGTTCGCAACCGGAACGCGGTTCAACTGCCAGTGTGAACACGGCGTTTGAGTGCAGTGCTTACAAAGCGCCAAGGTCCTGTGCTTGATCGCGCCAGGGTCAGACAGCTGCAATTAAATTTTGTCACTGCAGCAAAGTTTGTCATTGGCACAGTTCTAGACTCGTCACTCAACTGCGGTGAATTGTGCTCGTTACCGATAATACGGACTTTTAGCAAATCGTTACCGTACGTACCGCATACCACCGTGCCGGAGCCTTTGAGGCATGCTTTTAAGCGCACGCTCCGCGTTGAGTGTATCACTCCGGGCACGGGCTTAAAACCGTGCTTCAAAGGCTCCGGTAGGGCGGTGCGCGAAACACGGTAACGGTTTGCTAAAAGTCTTAATTAAAGAAATAGCGTTACTTGTTGGTTCGTCGGAAACCAATTACTGGAAAGAAGTCCGTGAGTTTACGTTCCTGCAGAACGCAGAAACAGCTAATCACCGCAAACATTGAAAGAATCCCAGTGAATGACGAAGCTGGGAATACTATAACAAAAAAGGTCATCTCCGCAGGAAAGATTTGGCATGACGTTTCACTTGTTTATTTGCCTGCCTACATTTTCAGATCTAATTGTATTTCGAACTCCGTCCTGCAATGGCATCCTTCTGTTATTCGTTCTCATTGGCTGTCGCCATGTTGCGCAGGAGTGTAAGCTCAGTGTGTGTAACGCGTTACTGGGTTTCACGACCACCCTGCAAAAAAAAAAAGTCATGGAACAGTGTAACCAATACCCTCGTTCTGGCTAGAGGGCATTGGTAACGGTGTTCGATGACATTTTTTTGTTACTTCCTCATTATTTTTGATTTAAAAATTATTTCTTAGGAACAAATAAGTGGGGGATACAAACTCTGACAACAAACTTTTCCGGATAAATTTTATTGCGTTTATTATATCCTTTCCTTTATAAATTTCCTGGAATATTCCTTTTTTGAAGCTCTTGTCAGATAAACTTGTCTTCTTTTTGCGAAGGGCTCATAACGTTTATGCATGACCATGAAGCGCACCATTATAGTTCTTGTTTCAAGTCTGCCGGGCCAACATGACCTAGAATAATCAAAGCCTCCGCACTAAAATTTTGACGCCATCACAGTGAGATCGAGCGAAGACAGAGATGGTATACGAGTGCTCCGTCAGTGCTCGGCTTGGCCTCGTGTTCAACCAACACCTGGAAGGACTCTGGGCATCGGGCTCGGGTCCGCTTTCTGAGTTGGCGCCATCCGACTGTCATGACATTTCATGGAAAAGGAGCAGGATGTTCGCAGGCCTTGATTCTCCTAAATGGTGTTGACCGGGCGCAGTTAAAACCCTCGTTCCCAAAAAAGAACAAAAAGAAAAAAAGAGTACAGTAAAGCAAATAATTTTAGATTTCTACGTCCGAAGGGGAGAAGTTGAGAATTTTGTGTTCTTATATATTGGTCACCGGACTTGCGATAGAATAACGTAGACGACTGGGCTAGCTGCTTTATTCTTAAAACATGCAAACGGCTCAACGACAAGGACAAAGTAAAAGACTGACGACGCTGCTGTTTTTCAGACTTCTGTTCTTGTCGTGGTAATTGTGCTTCTGGCACAAGAAAGACGGCCGTTTTGTTGCCTGTCCTTGCTTTCCGGCTTGACTCAACCATTAGGCCTCGGTATCTGACCCATTCTTTCCTGTCAGCTGCACGCAACGCTTTCTGAACACACATACGCATACTCCCAAGGTCACGCGCCAATGAGCGGGGGTACGGAGACAAATGGACTTGATTTATCGATGGACCCGAACGCTGTTCACATATTCGATAATGCTGCGAGCACATTGACATTTTTTGTTGTTGTTTTCCTGTAAACATTCCTCCTTAACGGCGTAGGTGGGCGCGAACCAACACTAAGGTCGAGGACGCCAGTCTTTTTGACGTCTCGCATTGTTGTGCCCGTTACCGGAAACAAGAAACGAAAGGGCGTTACCCTCCAATTTGATAACAACAACGGCAAGAACTAACGAGTTCCTTTAAACGTAACCTTTATGGTTTCGTATTTTCCCGACACCACAAACGTTACTTTCGGGGTTGTACTTTGTATTGCAGTATCGTTCCTTGGCTTAGAACTCGTAACAAGTCGCGAGGAAATCCTGAGAACATATGCGGGGGAGGGTTAATTTGTCCGAGTTTATTAGGCGCCGTTTACCAGATATACCGAATATTTACATGCTGTTAAATTTGCGAGGCGATAGACGATCTTTTCTAAAACTTCATCTAGCAACACTGGCGGTCGCCATTACTTGGGCACGAGGCACGTGATTGGATCTGAGTCGTCGCCGAATGCTGAAGCAGGCCTCGTGTCGAGTGCATGCCCAGGATGATCGCGTGCCCAAACTAATGGCGGGCTCCGATAATTGGCGCAGAAGCTACTAGACGGCGTGAACTTTTGAAGCACGGCTTATTTGTTAGTCCAACCCGGGATATTCCAGCAGAGAAAAGTAGGAGAAGATTCCGCTACGCGATCGCTGGAAACGCAGAGTTAACAACACGTTCGGGTGGCGACCTGTCTCCTCCTGACGGTACGGCGGAAGTAGCTTTCAGGGACGGTGAAACCAGATTTGTACGCGGTACTCATCGCGAGCAACCACATTACTTGTAATCTCATACTTTTTGAAGTAATTTTGTAAACCTTTGATGGTATTTATTTGGAAGTAATCGCACGAGTAATACGAATATTTTTAGAAATACTAAAATTTCTGGTAACCGTTATTCTTTTTCCCCTCTTATTTCTGATGGTGCCCTTCGTTTGTGCAACTTCTCTACGAAGGAATCCTCCAACCGAAGTCTACGCCAGGAGGATAGATTACCAAATTCGGTGGATTAAGGAGATAATTACTTTATAGTTCTGTGATTGTAATCTAATAATGGATGGTGCGAAAGATTCGTTTGCAAACCGGCAGAAATAGCTGTCCTTTTGAAAATATCAAGTAATCGAAAAAGTAACGTTCACTTATTCATGTAACGGTCACTTGCTTTTCTTCTCAAGTGATCTAGTTGATTGCTTTCAAACCAGGAGCAATTGTAATCCAAATTGATGACCTTTTTTTTTATGAATAACCTGTACAAGTTTGGGTGCAACCGACGTTGTAAAAGGCTTCTTTCTAATCAAAGCCTGTACCAACGACGGTTGAGCGTTTCGTGCCACGATAATTGTGACTTCTCTTGGGGGCTGGTGGGTGGACGCGAAAACCTTCTCACCGAATAATTTTTGAATTTATATCTCGTATGCGTTGTGCCGTTTTTCCGGGAATTCGTTATTCTGCGCAGCTAATCGAAGGCAATTTTAATTTTTTTTTAAAGCAAAAAACATGGCAGATGTTAGTAAAACGTAACATCGTTAACGAGTAACGCAATTAGATAAGGGTTCTGTAAAGCAGTAAAACACTCTTTACTCGGTTGCCGTTAGGACTGTACAACTACGCAAATACTTTAGCAAAAAAGAAAGAAAGAAAGAAACACCACGCTAGGTGGCCCAAGCTACCGCCCGATATAAAGGGTACAGCCGTTAGCATCTCTCCATCCATCCAAGGAAAGACAGAAATTTAGCGCTTTACCACTAACTGCATTCCGTCTATAGGTGCGCCTAGGCAGCTCTTTCCAATAATACCCACAAGTTTATTTGCACGCAATATTTGCAGGTGTAGGTTACACACACACAAATGACAGCAATTTTCAACACCAAGCCCAACAAAAATGCAATAAATCTTTGGTTGGGGCTAGTTCGTACATGTCGATTAAAAGTTTAAATGACGCGAACTGACGCAGGACGGAAAAAGGCGCACGTACGACACGGACAAGCGACACAAAAATGACGGCAATTTTCAAAAACAAGCCAAAATATTTTTGGCTCCGCTAAAAAAAAAAAAAAAAAAACAGGCATATTTTTGTTATTGTTTACTAGAAACCGCGCGCTGCGAGCTGCTGCCACTGCTGCACTGTAATGCTGCAGTGGAGAGAGATAGAAAAAGATAGAGAGAGAAAGAGAGAGAGAGAGTAGGTTAAGAAATATGGGGAGGGAACTGAGCCCCGGCGGGATATGCGAGGTCCCACGTGAATAGAGGAAAGAACGGCGGGAGAGATGTTTGTGTTCGAGGCCTGGACATTGTCGGGGTTGCCTCCTAGCAGCCTCGTAGACTCGTACTCCGGTTTGCACGACTATTCGCACGTTTCCTGATGGCAGACACACAGGTGTCTGGAGGTCAGTGAGTAAAAGGTCGATGTTTCAGTCCAACGCTAGCGAAGGCGATCGTTAAAAAAAAAAGAAGAGATGACTATACTGCCGGAACCCACGAAATGTCCTTACATTTCAGCCAAACATATTTCGTAAACAACATATGCTAGTTCTGTGGGTAATAGGGTATCCACACGAAGGAGGAATCCGCCACTTTCCTCCGCGGATCGCGCATCACGTGAGACATACGTCATCCCTTTTTGACGCCTTGAGGTGCCGTCCTCCTCCGTGGCGAAAGCGCCGAGGCTTCGTTTTGTCTAGAGTTCCTGTATAGCTGGGGAGCATATAGAGGAACTCTGGTTCTATCAACACGAAAGCTCCGCAGGCGGGCGGCGGAGCCGAGGACGGATTGTCCCGGGTTGTTGACGTCACGACATCCGTCCGCGTAGTTCTCCACCGTGTGGACACCCCATAAAGCACCATCGAATGGTGGGACCCTCGGATCCGCCCATTGATCCGGAAAGCCGCCATGTTTTGGGAGGTCGATGACGTATACGCCCCTGAGTCTCTCCGATGAGATTTTGGCGAGCCTTTTCGGCATTTTTGAACGGTATACAAAGCACGCCGAGTACTATACTCCGCTTCACTCGAAGTGGGATCAGAGCGGATACTACGAACTGGAGGAGACAATGAAGCAGCGTCAAAAGTGCATAATCACGGCACTCTTGAAAACTCGATGAAAAATAAATTGCGGTGGCTTAGCCCGGCTATGTTAGGATATGCGCAGCGTGAGCTTATGCGCACAAAATGAGAGGCGCTATCAAGCGGCTCCGGTGCAGCGTCAGACTTGGCTACTGCGCAACGGAGGCGCACAGCTGGGCAGGCGGCGGCGCCAGTGCGTCTGCCGCGGCTATGACGTCACTCCTCTGGAATGCGCAGACCGGCCAGGCGCGCGCGGCGGCGCGGAGCGCGCGGCGGTGGCGGCTCCGGCGCGCCAGCTGTGTGCCGTGTGACGTCACTGCTCCTCGCGCTTGCGCAGCACGGCTCTTTGGGAGCCACGCGAAACTGCTCAACCTCGGCCAGTGTAGCTCATGCTACAAAAATACTAATGATCGTGGCACATTTACAGCGCGTGATTAGTGTAGTTGGGTGATAACAAATGCACAAAAAACAACTAGCTCCGTGACGATGCACTTTTCGCTGTGCTCGATTGGTCGGATGGTAACGTGGTCTGCGGTCGGAGTTCAACGGAGGAGTCTAGTTTGGCACGTGGTTGATACGCGGTTTCGTTGTCGTGGAGGTGCACGGAGGACGCGTCTTCAACTACTGGTCGAGGCGTCCTGGCCTCTCGAGATATTCGATAGAGCCCCAGAGGCCATAGGGCTGCTTCCTCGTTGCAGCTCAAGAGACGCCTAGTGGACGTGAGGTCAGACCAGCACACGGACTCCTTCCTGCTTCGCTGGCTCCGAGGTGAGTCAAGATTCCGGTCAACTTCCACGCCCTAACAAACTCCTTGTCAAAAAAAAAGTTCTTGCCATTTTTGGGTTTTTACACTCGTTTCAATCTGAACGATGGTCGTTTTATTCTGAGTGCCATTCAATTTAATCCCCGTGGTGCTCAGTTTAATCCCGGGCTCAGTCGATTGAATCCACAGTATATACGTGCACTTATTTGTTTCCGGTGGTCGTGTTTCGCCTGCACTTTTGATAATTTGGAGTAATTGTTTATACCCATTAGATTTTGTTGGGGACAACTGATAACTTGATCACTATTTCCATCACTTGGACTTACAAGTGCGCAATGGACGAGGCTTAATTGACACGTTGATTACGCTTTTGGTAACCTCGAGTTAGTAGTGGCGCACTCCATTTTATTTGAGCTGAATTGACGTTTTTTACTCTCTTATTATTTCTACTTATTACTGATACAATGAAGATGATATAGGTGTGATGACAATTTGTGATTACTCTTTTTATTACTTCGCGCTATTATTGACGTATCTTACTCTATTTAAATCTTAGTTGATGGTGGCTTGTACTTCACATTACTTCGACTCATTAATAACACCATTTACACGATAAAAGTTCGACTAACATTTTTTATTAGCCTCTCGATTGCTTCGATGAATTATTAACAAAAATAAAACTTGGTAGAAGCTCATTTGACCCTCTGATTACTTTCTGGTTATATAGCTCTTATTGACCCGAATAATGTTATAGAATCAAGATTTTAATTACTCAATCGATTACTTTGAATTATATTTTTCAACCCGGCTATACATAAAAGTTCAGCTAAGATTTGGATTAATTCTTTGATAACTCCGTGTTACTATTCACCCAGGTGACTTTAAGCTAACTAAGTTAAATTAGTTGGTCCCTTTTTACCTTTCCCCGATACATTAGTCGCACAACTGACTTTATATCAGCGCTATTGACATCCTGATTACTTTCAGCAACTATGACCTATTTGACTTTATATTGGTCTAATTGACATAATCCTACACTCTTATTATTACTGCAGTTTTTATACGATCAAGTGATTTATTCTCGGCTCAGTTACCATTATTGTTTGAATAGTTAAAAGTAATCAGAAAGTCATCACAATGTCATGTACACCGAATTAAAGTCCATTCGGTCAAAAGCAATTCGAAGTAACTAAAAGAGTAAACTAATAATCTGATTTGAGCTCATAATTTATCAAAGGTGGTATATCTCGAGGCAATTAAAAGTGTCACAAAAATGTCAATTATGCCGATTTAAAGTCAATTGGGTCAATAGTAAATTAGAGTAATCAAAGAGTAATCATCATGCCCATTAGACTATAATAAATCAGTTGGTTGAATATTTGCTCAAAGTAATAGAAAGCACACCACAATCGCAAGTGGAGCCGAATTATAGTCAAGTTGGTCAAAAGTAACTCAAAGTAATCAACTAAAAGAGTAATAAGAGAGTAAGTAGTAACTCAAAGTAATCAAGAGGTAATTAGTGGTTGAATATTAGCTCCCAATAATAAAAATAGTCATCATAATGATTAGGCCAAATTAAAGACCATCTGGGCAAAAGTAAATCGGAGTAGTGAAAGGAGTAATAATAACGTGAATTAGGCTCATGATATATCAACTGGTTGTATAATAACTCGAAGTGATCAAGATATACCAAAATGTCAATTAGGCTGACATAAAGTCTATTGAGTAAATAGTAACTCGAAGTAACCAAAGTAGTAATCATAACATTAATAGAGCTCATAACAAATGAATTGGTTGAATACTAGCTCAAAGTAATCAAAAGAGTCATCAAGATGTGAATTAAGGCCGAGCTTAAAGCTTACTGGGTCAATATAGTAAATCGTAATTAATAGTAGTCACAGCGTGACTTTTTATAATAAATC
>JAZHYW010037173.1:0-17985 GCA_037355805.1 Ixodes ricinus
AAAGCCTATATTGTAGAAAAGGACGTCCATGTCAAACCATCGGGAGCGTTTGCGATTTAATAACGGACGCTCCCGCGCCGTTTGGTCGCAAGCGCGCATGCGCTGCATTTTCGCGTTGTGAGTGTGAAAGCGGGAGAAAAGGCAAAATGCGCTTGCAGTCAACCTAACGCCAGTATTTGCCAACGCGCTCGTCCCCTGTTGCAGTGCTAGTAACTGTCAAAAAAGCTCTTAACGTTGATGTTCCCCATATTAGAAAGTACAGTGTGTTAAAAGCTCATAGCACTGATTTTGCCGTATTTAAAGAAGTGCCCCCTTCAAGCGTGTATAGCAGAGATGACTACGAGACAAAAACTTCTGAATTGTAATAGAGAAGTTTGTACTACCATTCTTGTCAACGTAGGCATGACTATGACAGACAGGGTAGCATATCGAAAGAAACTGCTCGAAGCCACTTGCATCGCAAGGTACTTCGGCGTCTAATCTGAAAGTTCAAGTGATTGGAATTCGTGGCAACCAGGCTGGAGCTAGAATACTGAATAAACCAGGTTGGAATAAGGTTGTGAATCTCTAAATAAACCAAAGTTATTTTCTGAGATCCCATGGTTTGCATATCAATTAAATCTGCAAGTATAACGGGATGCGGTGGATTGTGCTACATGAGCTAAAAACTAGGCGTTTACTAGATAACGCCCTACTTTTTGAATGAGTACCTTCAATTATCACGGAATCTATAAAAAAATGTCGAATTAATTGCTAGGTGGTGGTATACCTCACCGCCATAGTTTGTTTCCCTAAACCCGACTCCCACTACTTATACATCACACAAAGACAGTCTTCAAACAGATTCAAACGCAAGTCTCCACGAGACCTGTGCTTCGAATGCTGCACTGCATACTTGGTAGTAATTCAATTACACTAATTGAATTATTGTAATTTAATTACTTTTCTTTGTAATCTGTAATTGTAATTAATTACTTTCGGACAAAAGTGAATTGGAATTTAATTACTTTCTAGCGTCAGTAATTGCAACATTTCAGGTACAATTACAATTAGGCTTGTGCAAAACTTTGCGGCGCCGACGGAACCTTCTGAAAGGCTCTGCGCTCGCACAACGGCCTAGCTATCGGTGAAATACTCGCACTAAAGACACGCACTCACACACACGGACAGCATGAATAGCTTTGCACTGTTTGTTGTTTTGTGGCTTACACTGCGGGCTGAGAGGCAATCCTCTTTGCAGCCTTGCCATCAACGGCACCGTGTTGAGAGTCGTCTGCTGCGCGAGCAGGTAACACTAGCGTAAACATGTCAAAAATATTGAAGAAAGAAAAAATTAGCTTCCAGCTTTCAGCCGAGCTTCTGAGAATTCTAACTGTTTATGAAGATTTTTGTTAGATTTACGTCTTTTTTTTTCCAGTACTGTCGGTCATTTGTATCTTGTATTATTTTCTGTTTATATGGTGCTGGAGCGACTTTCTCGAATCATTGGGCTTGCATAAGTATTTTGTAGACTGACCCTCGCGCCTGTGAATATTGTCACTAATGATTCGGGAGCCCCGATTCGGTACTTTATATATTTCTGAACTATTATAATTTCAACCTCAATGTAAAAAAAAAAAAAAAAAAAAATTACAATAACATGATGGTTGTAAGTTAAAATGCGGTCGGCCATATGTGTGTGGATTTTAGTTTTAGGCTAACATTTATGTAAAATTATTCATATATCGCTAATTATCGCATTTTTATTTGCCGGGCAAACAAAGTCTGTCAACCCAATTTTTTCTTTGCGATCGATATGGCGTCTTCCAGCATATGAATTTATTATTATTATATAAAATATAAGAATGTAGTTTTTCACATTGCCCTAAACTGTCAAGTTCTATCATAAATTTAACAAAAATTTATAAAAGGAAAGTACAATACGTGGCATTTATGGAGCGATGCTTAAGCCTCCTCAAACATTGGGGCAAGGAATGAGCAAATACGTTGCATTCTACGCACTCGTTTAAAGTTATATGGCCAAAGTCGAGTCGCTCTCAGAAATAAGTAATTGTAAAGTAATTGCATTACTTTTTTAAAAGTAATTTGTAGGTGTAATTAATTACTTTTCACGTAGTAGTAATTGTAGTTAAACTACTTTTGAAGAAAAGTAATTGTAATTGTAATTAAATTACATTTTGAAAGTAATTTAGCCATGTGTGCTGCACTGTAACGAGTTCAAGGAGTTATTTAGCTTATGCGGCATTCGCACCACGGATATCGTGGTAGACTTGATTTAATTTAATTTCATTATAATCATAACTTTTGTATGAGTGTAAGCAGTGTGACCCCGGCTTAAAGATGCCACTAGTAGAAACAAACACCTCAATATCAGCCGCATAAATTGAGTTATAAATAATAAAAAAATAATAAAGAAGAAGGACAACACGAGGACTGCACTTTGATAGTATCAAACCTCGTGCTCAGGCTCAAAAAGCTACGTCAAACTGCGTGCGAAAATTCAAATTTATTTCGAATTAAATACGCATCACAACTTGCCTATCTATGCTTCCCAAGATCAGCTTTTCACCATTCTACCACAAGACACAAAAATCTAATAGTAGAAGCTGCAGTAACTCGACGTAAGACGACTTTTTCTTGGACTCTTTTCCTTGGTCCATGCTCAAACCACTGAAACGGCGAATTCAACGCCTGGGTTGAAAGCACCTCCCCGCGGAGAGACGCCGCCTCCTCCTCTTTTTCCGCTGACGCCCTCTCCGCACGAATGGGACGGTCCGAGAGTCGGAGAAGCGTTCGCGCCGTCCGCGTACTTCGGGATCTCGGTGGTGGTGGTGGAACACGTCTATTGATACATCAAGCACTCGCATAATGCTGGGCTTGGTCTTGATACGGCTCCAGGCTATCGGAAGAACCAGTGTAGTGAGTCATGGTGGCGAGGATGGCGAGCGAGCGAACGGGCGACGGCCCGTTTGCAGGTTAATGGTGGTCACCTCCTGCCAACAATAACGTTGCCTTTTGCGCAGATTGGTTGCGTGCGCATGCGCTCGCGCGCGTTGCCGCAGCGGCGGAGAGACTGAGAGAAGCCTGGAGACGCTTGCAGGTCATCGACGCTCTTCTTTCAGCTTGTGATATACAAGCGGCCTACAAACCACGTGACTCCTATCCAGCAGTTGGAAACACTCTCCAACCTAGGCACACTACCGGCAGAGTTTGCTCGGTGCCGGCTGTGTCGGTGCCCTTCGAGGATAACCGGTTTGCTGCCGTGTGGCGAGGCAGCGCGTGCGACTGCGAGCGGGGAGCGCCGTTCGTGTGGTGCAGCAGCCATGGACAGTAGCGGATACCCGGGCCAATTGAACGACAAACAGAAGTTGGCACTCGGTGAGGTAGGTGCCTCGTAGTGCGGCCACCATGGCAAAAGGAGGGACTGACAGACGTGCGATCTGCTATATTCAGTTTCGCTTTAACATGCGAGCTTAGCATACGCGACGAGAGCGAGCTCCGGGCTTTCAGTGTCCCTGCCGGGCACGCGCCTTATTTCGTGCAGTTCAGGCGTCGTTCGGGGCACCACTTTGCTCACTCGTGCTTCTAATTTCAACTTCGCTCGCACATAAAGTGCGGGCGAAGTTGAAGCTGTCAAGGCTGTTGGAGCGAGCGCGTGGCTTTATCTTGCGATTCATTTGTTTGTGCTCCCGCGCAAAGGAGGCGCTCTAGGCGAAGCCAAGCCTCGTGCCAGCAGCTTTGACTGGGTTATATAAACTTTTTGTCGAATTTCAGAAGAGTGGGGAGAGAATAAACAATATATTTTAATTGTGTGAAGTCTGGTGAGGTACGCGTTCTACAGCTTTATCCGGCGCTCAAGGTGCGCGAGCGCATGCACTCTCATACCTTTGACTACATGCGTTCCCTACAAACAAGAGCAAACGTATGTTTTCAGTACTACGATCGCTGCTGTAATAGCAAATGGATTTTGTGTAAGTTCAGTATTATCTGCTATTAGTTCGCGATTTTGCGGCGTGGTAAGAACACGGGTTGTGCCTATGCATGGCGCCACACTACGGAAGGGGGCGGGTCCCAGCAGCGCGGCTATACAGGTTGGGGTCCTTGGATGGCGCACATTCGCTCGACACAGTGTATAGGGTCACCGATCCGAAGCCTGTTTCTATTACGTAGAGGCTCCGACTTTCGAGCTTGCAGCGGTACGCCAGTGCGTACTCTTACAAACACGTTGTTCAACCCGTACGCTACGCACTTGTCGGCTTCGCCCCGATCGCGCTATACGAAGAAAAAAGCGGCGATGTACGGTGGCAAATCTCCCGCATTGACGTCTCTCGAAGGAGCTGCGGTCGATGTTTACCCGAAGGTAGAAGTGGCCGGCACCAAGGAGTGTACCTCACTGGGAAGATAAGATATTTTTGTTACGAACGAGGAACTCGCACATTATATACCCTGTTTCACTTCAAGTATACTACCGCATGTAGCCAACGCTACGATACGTCTGAGGCAATCAAGCAGCACCAAATGCGCATCGTCACGGCGTTCGTGGTCTTTGTGAGCTTGAAGTCACCGACCAAGCAAATCACGCACACAAAAAAAAAGTAAGCACTTGCGCAACCCGTAAGATGAAACACAGTGACAGCTGAGGTGAGATTTCGGAGCCGCTAAGGTGTCATTTCGGAGCAGATGGACCGAATGAACGGTAAAGGTGCGATCGCGCACCATAGCCTCCGCATAGGCCCGCTTCGTGTTAAACCGAATAACACACCGGACGAAAATTTCCAACCCTTTTGGAACCAATGAGGGTGTATTAAGTACAGAGAGCATTTCAGCTGTCTGCGATAGGATGGGAGCGTCTCTTCGTGTAAGTCACTTCGGTACAAAGAGTCACGAGTGGTACACGAAAAGCGCCTAATAATAAGGGATAAGGAAGTAGACAAGACGTATATAGTGCACTCACAAATGGAGGTTTATTGAAACAACCACGCACTATGAACACTACATCTGTGGCTATTCGTTGAGGTCTGTATTGGTCAGGTACATTGACGGGGCACTAACGCACTTGCTTTCCCCTTGCTTTCTGATTCAGAATGCATCGTATACAACTCTAAGGCAGTTTTATTTGCGTATTTCCCGACAATTGTTGTTTGTGCTAATTCTGGGTCACATGGGCACCCATCCCAGTGCACTGCCAGGTTGCCCGGCGGGGACTGCTTTACTGACCATGCATGTTATCTTGCTTGTTTATTATCTTGTTATCAGCTACCCGGGGAATTGGTTTCGGCGGAGTGCCGAAAATGGCCCGCGCCGATTTGGAGCGCGGTTGATGGCGCCAAACCGCGAAGTGTCCCACTAGCAGCTGCCGCTGTGAAACAAACACCTATCGCTGTAATATCGTCGTTAAAAATGCCAATACCACTTTCTCCGAAACCCTCGGAGAACCAATCACTGCAATTTACAAAGGGAGCTCGGTCAAAGGCAAGGCCGAAAATATTTTGGGACGGACCATAAAATAAGTTTTGTGATATGACCTAAAGTTCTTAGATAAGAGCTTCCTATACGAGTCGCGACATGCTTTGAAGCGCCGACAGCGTGACGGTGCAAGTTTTAGAAAGCGAATGGCGGCGCACAGCAGAAGACTGATCTGAATGACGCCATTTTGTTCCAGTGGAATGTGCTTCGTCAGTTGTATCGGTTGTCGTTACTTGTAAAAAAAAAGTATCAAAGGACTTTAATACGACCATGATGTAAACAGGTAAATGTCATGCTTAGTTGACATCGCCGAATTTATTCTTAGGTCTACATAAATATTTTCGGCTCGTCATTCACTGAGCTCTTTTCGTATACCACACTGATTAGCTGCCCGAGTGCTCTGTGGATTAGCTCGTTTTTATCATCACGCGCTTGAAATTGTATTGCATTTTTAAGCATCCGCGTTCGCAACCGGAACGCGGTTCAACTGCCAGTGTGAACACGGCGTTTGAGTGCAGTGCTTACAAAGCGCCAAGGTCCTGTGCTTGATCGCGCCAGGGTCAGACAGCTGCAATTAAATTTTGTCACTGCAGCAAAGTTTGTCATTGGCACAGTTCTAGACTCGTCACTCAACTGCGGTGAATTGTGCTCGTTACCGATAATACGGACTTTTAGCAAATCGTTACCGTACGTACCGCATACCACCGTGCCGGAGCCTTTGAGGCATGCTTTTAAGCGCACGCTCCGCGTTGAGTGTATCACTCCGGGCACGGGCTTAAAACCGTGCTTCAAAGGCTCCGGTAGGGCGGTGCGCGAAACACGGTAACGGTTTGCTAAAAGTCTTAATTAAAGAAATAGCGTTACTTGTTGGTTCGTCGGAAACCAATTACTGGAAAGAAGTCCGTGAGTTTACGTTCCTGCAGAACGCAGAAACAGCTAATCACCGCAAACATTGAAAGAATCCCAGTGAATGACGAAGCTGGGAATACTATAACAAAAAAGGCCATCTCCGCAGGAAAGATTTGGCATGACGTTTCACTTGTTTATTTGCCTGCCTACATTTTCAGATCTAATTGTATTTCGAACTCCGTCCTGCAATGGCATCCTTCTGTTATTCGTTCTCATTGGCTGTCGCCATGTTGCGCAGGAGTGTAAGCTCAGTGTGTGTAACGCGTTACTGGGTTTCACGACCACCCTGCAAAAAAAAAAAAAGTCATGGAACAGTGTAACCAATACCCTCGTTCTGGCTAGAGGGCATTGGTAACGGTGTTCGATGACATTTTTTTGTTACTTCCTCATTATTTTTGATTTAAAAATTATTTCTTAGGAACAAATAAGTGGGGGATACAAACTCTGACAACAAACTTTTCCGGATAAATTTTATTGCGTTTATTATATCCTTTCCTTTATAAATTTCCTGGAATATTCCTTTTTTGAAGCTCTTGTCAGATAAACTTGTCTTCTTTTTGCGAAGGGCTCATAACGTTTATGCATGACCATGAAGCGCACCATTATAGTTCTTGTTTCAAGTCTGCCGGGCCAACATGACCTAGAATAATCAAAGCCTCCGCACTAAAATTTTGACGCCATCACAGTGAGATCGAGCGAAGACAGAAGAAGAAGAAGGGAAGGGCAGGAGGAAAACAGGAGCGACAGACAGAGATTGTATAGACCCTTTCAGGCAACATTTCATGGGCGCCGCCATCTTCACGTCACGTGACCCGGCCGCCATAGCCGACCTTCAGTTTCTCGCCGTGTGTGCTGCGCCAACCGCCACCGGTGCTTTGTTTTCGTGTTCTTTTACGTTCCGCGTTGGAATCGTGTGTTTTCTTTAGGTCTTTTCGATATTTCGGGCTTTCATTTAATCATTTGGTATTTATATTTGAACATAGCTCTTGTATTTTCTTATTTATGGAACGGAATTGGACAGCGAATGGATCGACGATTCAAGATTATGGGCTTCAGAGACCTTGTAAGTTCATCACATTCTTTAGTTTTTGTCGCTAATAAAGGGCAGTCAACACCATTGTGACATATGAAAATTTGAACTGACGCAGTAAGGCTATCGCAGTCGTGCTTTTCGCTGCATGTGCGCGCTTTAGACATTGTTTCCGTACAGGGTTTCCCCAGGAATTGAAATCAGGGTGTGTCTAAATTCTTTTTTTTGTTTTTTGGGGGGGGGGGGGGGGGGTTAAAGGGGGGGGGCATTGCGAATATAGGAGCCGTTGTGAATTAAGGGGTGCCTTCGGAAAAACGAGGGGGGGGGGGGCTCTACGGATATCCCTGTTTCCGTAAGTAAAAGCCGAACCGCATGTAAGCGCTTTCGTGAGCGACGACACAAGCAACGACGACAACCATGAGAGTCAGCGACGAAGATTTCTCACTGTCACCCGTCGCGTAGCTCGGTTTTTGGATTTCTAAAAAAACGTCGCTCACCGTCTTGGTCGCTTGCTTCCGTCGCTTTCATGCGGTTTGCCTCGTCGCGCGATTGACCGAGCGACAGCGAAGCGGGTCGCCGTCGCTTGTCTCGTCGCTCGCCAAATCGCTTACATGCGGTTTAAACGTATTTAATTTCGATGCACACAGCACTGAACCATGGGCGCCTCGATATTAAGTATAAACCGCATGCAAGCGATTTGGCGAGCAACGAGGCAAGCGACGGCGACCGGCTTCGCTGTCGCTCGGTCAATCGCGCGACGAGGCAAACCGCATGGAAGCGACGGGGCAAGCAGACCAAGACGGTGAGCGACGTTCTCTAGAAATCCAAAAACCGAATGACACGACGGGTGACAGTGAGAAACCTCCGTCACTCGTTGCTGACTCTCGTGGTTGTCGCCGTCGCTCGTGTCGTCACTCGCTAAAGCGCTTACATGCGGTTCGGCTTTTACTTACGGAAACGATGTCTAAAGCGCGCACATGCAGCGAAAAGCACGACTGCGCTAGCCTTACTGCGTCAGTTGAAATTTCCATATGTCACAATGGTGTTGATTGCCCTTTATTAGCGACAAAAACGAAAGAATGTGATGAACTTGCATGATCTCTGAAGCCTAGGCTCTAATCTTGCATCGTCGGTACATTCGCTGTCCGATTCCATGCCATAAATAAGAAGATACAAGTGCTACGTTCAAATATAGATATCAAATGATTAAATGAAAGCCCGAAATATCGAAAAGACCCAAAGAAAACACACGATTTCAACGCGGCACCTAAAAGAACGCGAAAACAAAGCTCCGGTGGTGACCGGCGCAGCACACACGGCGAGAAACTGAAGGTCGGCCAGGGTCGGCTATAGCGCCCCGGAAAGCGCGCGGAGGGCGCGCCGACTGGTGGCAGCCCCAGTAACTGACTTCAGTGAAAGCGTCTATACGAGTGCCCCGTCAGTGCTCGGCTTGGCCTCGTGTTCAACCAACACCTGGAAGGACTCTGGGCATCGGGCTCGGGTCCGCTTTCTGAGTTGGCGCCATCCGACTGTCATGACATTTCATGGAAAAGGAGCAGGATGTTCGCAGGCCTTGATTCTCCTAAATGGTGTTGACCGGGCGCAGTTAAAACCCTCGTTCCCAAAAAAGAACAAAAAGAAAAAAAAAGAGTACAGTAAAGCAAATAATTTTAGATTTCTACGTCCGAAGGGGAGAAGTTGAGAATTTTGTGTTCTTATATATTGGTCACCGGACTTGCGATAGAATAACGTAGACGACTGGGCTAGCTGCTTTATTCTTAAAACATGCAAACGGCTCAACGACAAGGACAAAGTAAAAGACTGACGACGCTGCTGTTTTTCAGACTTCTGTTCTTGTCGTGGTAATTGTGCTTCTGGCACAAGAAAGACGGCCGTTTTGTTGCCTGTCCTTGCTTTCCGGCTTGACTCAACCATTAGGCCTCGGTATCTGACCCATTCTTTCCTGTCAGCTGCACGCAACGCTTTCTGAACACACATACGCATACTCCCAAGGTCACGCGCCAATGAGCGGGGGTACGGAGACAAATGGACTTGATTTATCGATGGACCCGAACGCTGTTCACATATTCGATAATGCTGCGAGCACATTGACATTTTTTTGCTGTTGTTTCCCTGTAAACATTCCTCCTTAACGGCGTAGGTGGGCGGGAACCAACACTAAGGTCGAGGACGCCAGTCTTTTTGACGCCTCGGCATTGTTGTGCCCGTTACCGGAAACAAGAAACGAAAGGGCGTTACCCTCCAATTTGATAACAACAACGGCAAGAACTAACGAGTTCCTTTAAACGTAACCTTTATGGTTTCGTATTTTCCCGACAACCACAAACGTTACTTTCGGGGTTGTACTTTGTATTGCAGTATCGTTCCTTGGCTTAGAACTCGTAACAAGTCGCGAGGAAATCCTGAGAACATATATGCGAGGGGGAGGGTTAATTTGTCCGAGTTTATTAGGCGCCGTTTACCAGATATACCGAATATTTACATGCTGTTAAATTTGCGAGGCTGATAGACGATCTTTTCTAAAACTTCATCGAGCAACACTGGCGGTCGCCATTACTTGGGCACGAGGCACGTGATTGGATCTGAGTCGTCGCCGAATGCTGAAGCAGGCCTCGTGTCGAGTGCATGCCCAGGATGATCGCGTGCCCAAACTAATGGCGGGCTCCGATAATTGGCGCAGAAGCTACTAGACGGCGTGAACTTTTTGAAGCACGGCTTATTTGTTAGTCCAACCCGGGATATTCCAGCAGAGAAAAGTAGGAGAAGATTCCGCTACGCGATCGCTGGAAACGCAGAGTTAACAACACGTTCGGGTGGCGACCTGTCTCCTCCTGACGGTACGGCGGAAGTAGCTTTCAGGGACGGTGAAACCAGAGTTGTACGCGGTACTCATCGCGAGCAACCACATTACTTGTAATCTCATTGCTTTTTGGAGTAATTTTGTAAACCTTTGATGGTATTTATTTGGAAGTAATCGCACGAGTAATACGAATATTTTTTAGAAGTACTAAAATTTCTGGTAACCGTTATTCTTTTTCCCCATCTTGTTTCTGATGGTGCCCTTCGTTTGTGCAACGTTTCTACGAAGGAATCCTCGAACCAAAGTCTACGCCAGGAGGATAGATGACCAAATTTGGTGGATTAAGGAGATAATTAGTTTATAGTTCTGTGATTGTAATCTAATAATGGATGGTGCGAAAGATCCGTTTGCAAACCGGCAGAAATAGCTGTCCTTTGAAAATATAAGTAATCGAAAAAGTAACGTTCAGCTTATTCATGTAACGGCCACTTGCTTTTCTTCTCAAGTGATCTAGTTGATTGCTTTTAAACCAGGAGCAATTGTAATCCAAATTGATGACCTTTTTTTTTTTATGAGTAACCTGTACAGGTTTGGGTGCAACCGACGTTGTAAAAGGCTTCCTTTCTAATCAAAGCATGTACCAACGACGGTTGAGCGTTTCGTGCGCCGTGATAATTGTGACTTCTCTTGGGGGCAGGTGGGTAAACGCGAAAACCTTCTCACCGAATAATTTTTAAATTTATATCTCGTATGCGTTGTGCCGCTTTTCCGGGAATTTGTTTTTCTGCGCAGCTAATCGAAGGCAATTTTAATTTTTTTAAAGCAAAAACATGGCAGATGTTAGTAAAACGTAACATCGTTGACGAGTAACGCAATTAGATAAGGATTCTGTAAAGCAGTAAAACACTCTTTACTCGGTTGCCGTTAGGACTGTACAACTACGCAAATACTTTAGCAAAAGAAAGAAAGAAAGAAACACCACGCTAGCTGGCCCAAGCTACCGCCTGATATAAAGGGTACAGCCGTCAGCATCCATCCATCCATCCAAGGAAAGACAGAAATTTAGCGCTTTACCACTAACTGCATTCCGTCTAAAAGTGCTGCCTAGGCAGCTCTCTCTGTGATACCCACAAGTTTATTTGCACGCAATATTTGCAGGTGTAGGTTACACACACACAAATGACAGCAATTTTCAACAGCAAGCCCAACAAAAATGCAATAAATCTTTGGTTGGGGCTAGTTCGTACATGTCGATTAAAAGTTTAAACGACGCGAACTGACGCAGGACGGAAAAAGACGCACGTACGACACGGACAAGCGACACAAAAATGACAGCAATTTTCAAGAACAAGCCAAGATATTTTTGGCTCCGCTAAAAAAAAAATTAAAATAAATCGAGGCATATTTTTGTTATCGTATGTTTAATACTAGAAACCGCGCGCTGCGAGCTGCTGCCACTGCTGCACTGTAATGCTGCAGTGGAGAGAGATAGAAAAATATAGAGAGAGAGAAGAGAGAGAGAGGGTAGGTTAGAAATATGGGAAGGGAACTGAGCCCCGGCGGGGTCATGCGAGGTCCACCTCCCGTGAATAAGGAAGAACGTCGGGAGAGATGTTTGTGTTCGAGGCCTCGACATTGTCGGGGTTGCCTCTAGCAGCCTCGTAGACTCGTATTCCGGCTCGCACGACTATTCGCACGTTTCCTGATGGCAGACACACAGGTGTCTGGAGGTCAGTGAGTAAAGGTCTGATGTTTCGGTCCAACTTTAGCGAAGGCGATCGTTAAAAAGAAAGAGAAAATTGAGATAACTATACTGCCGGAACCCCCGAAATGTCCTTGCATTTCAGCCAAACATATTTCGTAAACATATGCTGGCTCTGCAGGTAAAGGGGCATCCCGCACGAAGGAGAACTCCAAGCGGACGGATGTCGTGACGTCAACAACCCGGGAGACTCCGTCCCCGGCTCCCGTTACCAGCGATGCACCTTGCAGAGCTTTCGTGCTACGGTGGAACGAAGCCTCCGCCACGTGCCACGGGAGAAGAATCGGCGCCGCGAGGCGTCAAAAAGGGATGACGTATGTCGCACGTGATGCACGCTCCGCGGAGGAAAGGCGAATTTTCTCCTTCGTGTGGTCCCCCATAATGGGGTATCCACACGAAGGAGAAATCCGCCACTTCCTCCGCGGATCGCGCATCACGTGAGACATCGTCATCCCTTTTGACGCCTCGCGGTGCCGTCCTCCTCCGTGGCGAAAGCGCGGAGGCTTCGTTCTGCTGCGGCACGAAAGCTCCGCAGGCGGGCGGCGGAGCCGAGGACTCGATTGTCCCCGGGCTGTTGGCCCCGCGTCACGACTTACTCTCTAGCCACCATAGCGGAGTTCTCCCATCGTGTGGATACCCTATGAGCACCACCGAATGGTGGACCCTCGGACCCGCCTCCATTGATCGGGGAAAGCCGCCATGTTTTGGGAGGCCGGGATGACGTATGCGCGCCCTGTGTCTCTCCGATGAGATTTCGGCAGGGCCTTTTCGGCATTTTGAACGGTATACAAAGCAACGCCGAGCACTATACTCCGATTTCACTCGAAGTCGGACCAGAGCGGTATACTACGAACTGGAGTAGACAACGAAGCAGCGCCTGCAAAAGTGCATGGTCATGGGCGACTCTCCGAAAACTTGGGAAAAAACATCCTTTGGGAATGATTATCTACGTTAATGCTGAATAGCATCAAACGGTGCGGAGTTATGCGCGTTCGTCAGGTGGCCGGCACACTCTAGATACGCCAGCCCACTCTTGAGGCGATTCTAAATTTGTTGACACTTTCACAGCCCTGCGCACGATCTCCGCAGCCCAGCACGTGCGTTTGTGTCACTTAGGAAGGCGAGCAAAGCACGCGCCATACGCACAAACACTCAAAATGGTACCGACCAGACTTTCTGGCGTCTCAGCTAGTCTCAACCAACGGTATTTAAACGGTTGTTTATATCTTGCCATAGGACGCGCTTACAGCGCTGTCACAGTACGGTGGCGCGCGTTCTGCTGCACGAGGTCATTCCGCTCTCGTGAGGCTGAGCACGGCCGCTACATCACCCTCTCCCGAGCGCGGGAGAGGAGTGAGCCATAGCGGCCGTGCTCAGCCTCACGAGAGCGAATGAACCCTCGTGCATGGAACGCGCGCGCACCGGTAGCTGTGACAGCGCTGTGCAGCGCGTCCTATGGCAAAGATATAAACAACCGTTTAGTGAGTGCGCGTTGACCTGCCTGCTGATCAAAGGGTCAACGGTTCGAATCCCAGCCGGCGCCGGTCTTTTTATTTATTTATCGACCCGCGGCGTAAGAGGTTAGATAGCCAGATAGATAGATAGATACATAGACGAAAAGTGCGTGAAGTAGCCAAAGAATGCTATATCGCACTGAAATTGCGGTGGCTTAGCTCGGCTATGTTAGGATATGCGCAGCGTGAGCTTATGCGCACAAAATGAGAGGCGCTATCAAGCGGCTCCGGTGCAACGTCAGACTTGGCTACTGCGCAACGGAGGCGCACAGCTGGGCACGCGGCGGCGCCGGTGCGTCTGCCGCGGCTGTGACGTCACTCCTCTGGAATGCGCAGACCGGCGAGCGCGCGCGCGGCGGCGGCGGCGGCGGCTCCGGCGCGCCAGCTGTGCGCCGTGTGACGTCACTGCTCCTCGCGCTTGCGCAGCACGGCTCTTTGGGAGCCACGCGAAACTGCTCAACCTCGGCCAGCGTAGCTCACGCTACAAAAATACCAATGATCGTGGCACATTTACAGCGCGTGATTAGTGTAGTTGGGTGATAACAAACGCACAAAACAACTAGCTCCGTGACGATGCACTTTTCGCTGTGCTCGATTGGTCGGATGGTAACGTGGTTTGCGGTCGGAGTTCAACGGAGGAGTCTAGGTTTGGCACGTGGTTGATACGCGGTTTCGTTGTCGTGGAGGTGCACGGAGGACGCGTCTTCAACTACTGGTCGAGGCGTCCTGGCCTCTCGAGATATTCGCATAGAGCCCCAGAGGCCATAGGGCTGCTTCCTCGTTGCAGCTCAAGAGACGCCTAGTGGACGTGAGGTCAGACCAGCACACGGACTCCTTCCTGCTTCGCTGGCTCCGAGGTGAGTCAAGATTTCCGGTCAACTTCCACGCCTAACAAACCCCCTGTCAAAAAAAAAAAAGTTCTTGCCGTTTTTGGGTTTTTACACTCGTTTTAATCTGAACGACGGTCGTTTTATTCTGAGTGCCATTCAATTTAATCCCCGCGGTACCCAACTTAATCCCGGGGTCAGTCGATTTAATCCACTGTATATACGTGCACTTATTTGTTTCCGGTGGTCGTGTTTCGCCTGCACTTTTGATAATTTGGAGTAATTGTTTATAGTTTATACCATTAAATTTTGTTGGGGACAACTGATAGCTTGATCACTATTTCCATCACCTGGACTTACAAGTGCGCAATTGACGAGGCTTAATTGACGCGTTGATTACGCTTTTGGTAACCTCGAGTTAGTAGTGGCGCACTCCATTTTCTTTGAGCTGAATTGACGTTTTTACTCTCTTATTATTTCTACTTATTACTGATACAATGAAGATGATATAGGTGTGATGACAATTTGTGATTACTCTTTTATTACTTCGCGCTATTATTGACGCATCTTACTCTATTTAAATCTTAGTTGATGGTGGCTTGTGCTTCACATTACTTCGACTCATTAATAACACAATTTACACGATAAAAGTTCGACTAACATTTTTTATTAGCCTCTCGATTGCTTCGATGAATTATTAACGAAAATAAAACTTGGTAGAGCTCATTTGACCCTCTGATTGCTTTCTGGTTATATAGTTCTTGTTGACCCGAATAATGTTATAGAATCAAGATTTTTATTACTCAATCGATTACTTTGAATTATATTTTTCAACCCGGCTACATAAAAGTTCAGCTAAGATTTGGATTAATTCTTTGATAACTCCGTGTTACTATTCACTCAGGTGACTTTAAATTAACTAAATTAATTAGTGGTCCCTTTACCTTTCCCGATACATTAGTCGGCACAACTGAGTTTATATCAGCCGCTATTGACATCCTGATTACTTTACGACAACTATGACCTATTTGACTTTATATTGGTCTAATTGACATAATCCTACACTCTTATTATTACTGAGTTTTTATAACGACCAAGTGATTTATTCTCGGCTCAGTTGCCATTATTAGTTGAATAGTTAAAAGTAATCAGAAAGTCATCAAGCAATGTCATGTACACCGAATTAAGTCCATTCGGTCAAAAGCAATTCGAAGTAACTAAAAGAGTAAACTAATAATCTGATTTGAGCTCATATTTTATCAAAGGGTGGTATAATACTCGAAGCAATTAAAGTGTCACAAAAATGTCGATTATGCCGATTTGAAAGTCAATTAGGTCAATAGTAAATTAGAGTAATCAAAAGTAATCATCATGCCCATTGGGCTTATAGTAAATCAGTTGGTTGAATATTTGCTCAAAGTAATAAAAAATCATCACAATCGCAATTGGCCGAATTATAGTCAAGTTGGTCAAAAGTAACTCAAAGTAATCAACTAAAAGAGTATAGAGAGAGTAAGTAGTAACTCAAAGTAATCAAGAGGTAATTAGTGGTTGAATATTAGCTCCCAATAATAAAAATAGTCATCATAATGATTAGGCCAAATTAAAGACCATCTGGGCAAAAGTAAATCGGAGTAAGTGAAAGGAGTAATAATAACGTGAATTAGGCTCATGATATATCAACTGGTTGTATAATAACTCGAAGTGATCAAGATATACCAAAATGTCAATTAGGCTGACATAAAGTCTATTGAGTAAATAGTAACTCGAAGTAACCAAAGTAGTAATCATAACATTAATAGAGCTCATAACAAATGAATTGGTTGAATACTAGCTCAAAGTAATCAAAAGAGTCATCAAGATGTGAGTTCAGGCCGAACTTAAAGCCTACTGGGTCAATACCGATAAATCGTAATTGGCTAGGCAATCGAGAGTGGCGACTTTTGCATAATAAATCAACCGACCGATCTCACCTGTGGAGCTGCGCCAACGCCACGGCTGCCGCGGTGCATTCTGGTACCTGTAGTTCTCCCCGGCGTTCCGGCCGCGTCAATGAGCGCTGTACGCCCGGTGTCTGAAAATTTTCGGGCCAGCACTCGACAATTTTAGCCGGGTGTTTTTCATTCATGGTTTTCACTGTGGTGGCTTAACCTGCTTGTTTACGACGGAGCTACAACAACAGCGCCAGGCAAAAAGGCCTCGGATGTTAATGCGTCTTCCCAAAAGCAGGCGGCGTGGCAAGAAAGGTAAAACAGAGCCGTACAGAGCGGCAGATAAAATAGCGTTTTACGATTTGTTTCGCTGATTTGCTTCCAATCATATCCATTCTATTGCACACCAGCTAAAATGTAAAATTACAGGGCACGAGACATGGAGCGTACCGGCGGGTTCCGCGCGTTGAATCTCTCTGAGCATTCGCCCCGTAGCGGTGTATTCGTTGGTCGTATCTCAAATAGGACCTCGCACTGCTTTCACGAAGGCCGTTTTTAATACACTCCTTGCCCGATGTATTTTGGTGAGTTATAACTGTTAATGCGACGGCATTTTTCAAGCACATCTGTGCTTGCAAAACGGGGCAATCACTAAAAAAGAGCAAGGATTCCCAATATACGTCACTCGAAATAAAAACAACTTTTTCTCGGAAGCAGTCTTCATTTTTTTTTCCATCAAACATGAACTTACTTTATAATGCAGTTTAGAAGTGCAAAACTGACCGCCATAATGTAACAAACTAACCTCATTCATTTTGTGATCTATTCTGCGCTTAACACCAATCAAGACCCAGAAAAAAGCTTCTTCGTCGGGCACTTGTTACGTTCCGGAGCTTGCGCAAACAAAAATAAAATCGAATACACAGGCTGTCAACCAGAATGAAACTCTTTTAGAAAACTATCGCTCACCGAGAAATAAAACTTTATGCAGACGAGTGAGCACTCATCAAGCTCAGTTTTTCATCTAACACATTTGATGCTGTTTCGCGGTGCTACACCGAGCCGATGGTCCCTCGAATTTTCTTGTTCTTTGCCATTGCACTAGATGTTCACTTGTTTCACAGTTAATTGAGACGTCCGAGCAGTCTGAATGCTCGAGTAGTGGCGTCGTTGTCGTTGTTGTTGTTGTTTTTCCCGTGGTCGTAGGTGGGACCACCGCGTGAGTGCAGCAGTGGCGTTCACGAAGTCAATCTCTGGGGTTTTACGTGCCAAAACCAACGACGGGCATCTGGGCACGCCACAGCCGAGGACTGAGCGGATTACCTCGACCACCTGGGGATCTTTTGACGTGCAACCGAAGCCTGCTACACGGCGTCTTTCCGCACTAAGCCTCCGTCAGATTGCGGGCACCTGGCCGGATCGCGCTCACGAAGACGGAGAAGCAGACGACGACGAGCAAGACGACAACGCGATTTGGAACGATAAGACGACTGGAACTGCTTCTTCTGCGCTTGCTGACAAACTAAGGCATCACAAACAACACCATCTTATGAAGTACAGACATGCAAGAGAATCAAGCTGATACTGGGACGTGCTGAAAGATAATCTATGATGGTGTGCCAGCAGCCATATGTAGCCGGGAAGCCGGAAGGGATGACTACAGTAGCATGGCAGCACCATCTTCCGGAATGCGCGCGCCTGCGCAGTTCGCTTGGTGACATCGGT
>JAZHYW010037175.1:0-20883 GCA_037355805.1 Ixodes ricinus
ATACTTGACAGAATCTGGAGCATTTCCGGAATGGCTGATATTTGCATTGGAGACTGGCAATACAATAATATAATTTTAAGACTAAGTATAAGAAGGAAACGCTGCACTTAAACGCAGACTGTTTGAGAAGAGCGTGCTGAATAAAATGCAGGTCTTTTATTCTATGTATTTAATTACTTCTTTTATTGTGAACGTATAAATTAAAGTCAAAAGAAAGAAAATATTTAAGCAGATATGTCTGATTATAATTATTTATTTATATATCGGTTAATATAAAGTCGTTACTTTAGTTTTAACATGTAAATATAGATATGAAACATTTTTGGTGAGTTTTTAGATGGAAAATTAAGAAAAATATGAAAGTATGGTTTCCTACACGGGATGAGTCAAAGGGATTGATGGATGTTTGAAGCTATGCCATACATTTTTTCCTAAATCTATCAAGGTAAATGTTTACTCAGAGGCTTGCGACGAACGTGCTTTCTCGACATGAACTTTTCATTGAAAAACCTTAGCTATAAAAATGTTTACAAAATGAAAAATTATAAATTCCTACCTATGGCTGCCGTGTGCTAACCAAATGAGTCTGACTGGTGGAAGGGAAGACAGACGTCTGCAGTGCTCAGCGTCTTGAGCGGCGGGGGGGGGGTGGCAGTAAAGGTACCGAGTACCGGATTTTTCAAAGTCAGTTTTAAAGACGGCACCGCTTTTGTCGGTGTTATTTTGTCGACAATCCACAAGACATTTCTTGTAAAATACGGTTGTTCACAAATGAATGCGTTATTTTTACCACTATATAATCGCAAACCGATATTCTTAAGCTGCAAAGTTATCTCACAAATCGATCAACTGGTGCGAAAAATTAGATGTCGCCTAATTAATTTAAGTGTAAGCTAATCCAGTTTACCCTAAAATATATTCTGTAACATTTCAAGATACATTGACGAGAACGTTATTGAAGCTGTTCCAGTGTATAAAGTTCGTTGCATGAGACTAACACTTAACCTTTTCTGGAAACCTCACATTGAAGCAATGGTTGAAAAAGCTTCCAGGAAACTCAAATTTATCAGGCCTAATCTAAAAGACGCGCCGTCTGATACTTGAAAGATGGCTTTTGAAACCTACAAAAGGTCTAAATTACAATACACTTCTGCCATCTGGAGCTCTTACCAAGTTTACTCAATTAACCATCTACAGTCAACCCAAAAACCGAGCTGCCCGATTCATCTTATCGTCGGACAACTTACCCACCTGTATTTGTTATCTAACAAGTAAACTCAGACTCGCACATCTTTAAACCTGGAGGAAGCCTACTCGCCTTTGCCGCCTTCACATTCTTTACTACCACTGCCCAAAGCTAAAAATTGCCCTCCTCTTCCCCTCCGATAGAATATCATCCCTCCTGTGTAACACTTGTCAAATCAACTGAATATCTGGTAAAACTCATGCAATAACGAACCATTTAATCTTTATGTACTCGAAGAATGGAAATAACTGCCATCCTCCATTGTTAGCATCACTGAGACAGCGGAGTCACATAATCTTCTACTAGCCAATTTTAATGGAGTACACACATAACAACTGCTGTGTTTATTTTTGTATGTTTTTGTTGTCTCAGTGTCGATATTGCGTTATTCGACAAATTGCCCCCGCTCCCCCCACCTTTATGTCATGTCCTGACCAGTACTTTAAGGGTCAATAGAAATGAAGGAAATGAGAGGCACATCGATTTGTCGCCAAAAATCAGCCCAAAGCCTTTCACTGCCGTCCTTCTCTGGAGCAAGAACCACCGGCAAAGCACATCGGCTCTTTGATACATGTAGTGCGCACATATCGACGACTTTCGAGTGAGCCGCGTAAAGAAGTTCGCTCTTGAAAGCATTTATGGGTCGCAATGCACATACTGGGAGCTGGAAAGGGGGGGGGGGTGCATCCTTGGTTTCGATACGGTGCCGGAGCGAATCGGGTTTCCCATGTCTTTTTTCATTCTTCCACAGCCCTGTCGACTCTGTGTGGGAGCAAAGAAGTATGTCCTGCAAGGTTCATCAGAATGTTATCTCGACAATATAGTTCACTCGTCTGATAAACTGATTAGCCTAGTTTGTTTTCTATCCGATAGCCAGTTCAAACAAAGCCTAAGTTAATGCCCTCTAACATGACAAGTTCTCGACCGAGGATCACGGGTACTGGTGATCCCGGCAGACACACAAACCTTTGCCTTCGTTTCTCACGACTGCAATATTTTTTTTTAGCGAATTTCAAATTTCGAGGATTTAATAAGCTATACGTTTGCACCAGTACCTAGAATTGGGATGATTGGAGCGCAGAGCAAAATAGCTGTTACACGCGGCACGATCGACTTAATTGTGGGTTCAGCTCTACGCTCCGCGGCGATGAGTATCTGCAGTTTTCCTGGCTCGGGTGTTCTTGCAGGCTGAGGGCACTTGCAGTAACCCCTGGACTTTGTACCATCCATTGCAGCCATCTTCGGTGTTTCGAAGTTTGCACCACCTTTGGTCCCTGAAGTGCCGCCCGGGCCAGGGCTCTCGGCGGTCCACTTGAAGGGATCAGCGTTGGCATTCAAGGCAAAAACAGATGTGCGAAACGCATCATAACCGAGGTGGGACCAAGCGGTTTCCCGAAGATAACCCGCGAAAGGAGACGCAACAGATTTCTCAATACCTTGCAAGGGCAGAACAAGGCCTCTGAGGGTGACAGCTGAAGCGGACCCACCGGGTATGCATTAGCGACAGTGACTTCAGCATGGCTAGTCGGGGGAAACGGTGAGGGGCCCTCTGGGCTTCTCAAAACCGTGAAAGCGCAGGGCACGTTGTCCGGTGGTAACGGCATGAAGTGACCCACCGGGTATGACATTAGCAACAGTGACTTCAACATTCCTCCCGAAGGTATCCCAGAAGGGATCCACAGGCGTCTCATAACCGTAAATATCCGGAGCCGCAAAGGAATTACTGCCGTCCTCCTCCGTGGCGGACGCGCCGAGCTCCTCATTACCTGGAGTCGTAGACCGTACTCAGTGGTCCTCCCTAGATTCACCGCAAAAGGGAACGCGTCGGTGCTCTTAAATCGTGAGAATGCGAGGCCACAGAGGGCCTCGGCAGTGCGGAGAGTGACACCCTCCGGGCGGCCCGAAGGCGACTGCAGCGGATGGATGTAAAACACCACGCTTCAATCGTTGCCGGAAGACAGCAGAATTCTACTGATATGGTCTGGCAACTTTGGGTCTCTTGCAAAGCGTCTTCGCCCTTCTATTGTTCAGACGCAAAGCCGGCCGACGGAACCCATGTTTGCTGTCTCTAACTTCTTATAACGCAGTTGAATAAACACTTCCAAAACTTAGTATAATATCACGAAGTTGTGGCTCCTGCCCTTGATTTGACGGAAAAAACACCGAAGCACCAGGAGGACCACCTGCAACGAGGATGACAATAGGAAGTGGCAACAGCATGGCGTCCGGACTGATAGGGCAAGTCGAAGCGTTTGACGGGTCCATGTTGGACTGGGGAACCTACAACGTGAGGCTAGCGTTCGTTTGTGGTGAACATAATTCCCCCCGCGAAAAAATTCACGCGTTTTAGAGCCTTCCAGGTTCAAAAACGTGCGCACTGCTGAAAAGCCTAGTGTCCCGAACGCCCTCTACGACGAAGACGCTGGCCGAACTAAAGCAACCGTTGAACAAACATTTATCGCCGAAATTTTCGGTCATCGCGGAACGGTCGGCATTTCACAAGAGGGTGAACAAGATGGGAAGACCATTGCTGAATTTGTGGCTGAACTCAAGCGTCTGGCCTAAACGTGCGAGTTCGGAACGCACCTCGAAAAGACGCTGAGGGACTGTTTTGTGTTTGGCTTGGTACAGGGAAACGTTAAAAGGTGCATTTTGCAGACAATAAATCGCTGTCTTTAAAACGGACGGTAGAAAAGCCACTGTTGTTCGAACAAGCGACAAGAAATGTAAGCGAGCGTCACCCCACCGCGCAAGTCAAATCAGAAATAAAGAAGTTGGAAGCCGACAAGTCAGCGAAAGGCGGAACGCAATGCTATCGTTGTGGCTAGAACAAATACAAAGCTAACGACAGTCCTCACAAGGAAGCGAAGTGTTCACAGTGTCAGTCGACTGTAATCATTGAAAGAGTCTGCAAGTCAAGGAAGAATAAAGACTACGTCCAAAAGGTTAACATGCCTGCTCATCGAGGGCTTCGCAGTCTTCATGCCCCGGACGTCGACTGTGAAGAAGTGGAAATCTGCAACATCAAGTCTGCCAGTTCGCTGCCGCCGATATTGTGCAAGGTGACCATCGAAGATCATATATTAGCGATATAACTTGACGCCGACGCTGCTGTGTCTGTTATATCGGACAGACAGCGGACGGAACATTTTCTCAGCAGTCAAGCTTGAAACTACTCCGCTAACCATGCTGACGTACACGGCGGAGACGATTCATCCTGTGGGTGTCTTCACAGTCAAGGTGAAACAACAACCAAGAGCAGATATTTCCACTGTATGTCCTGAGTGAGCCAGGTCCGCCTATGATCGGGCGCTACTGGTTGCAACATATCCGTTTGGACTGGTTGCAGCTCATGCTGCAGGTGTTGCGAGGAACAACAAAAAAGATTACACCGCTCAAGAGCAGTCAGGGACACTCCTACGCAGGTTCGACAAATTTTCTCTGGAAAGTTAGGCAAGCTAACTGTTGAGGAAGGGAAGCTTACTTTGAAGAAAGATGCCGCTCCGCGGTTTTTAAAGGCAAGGCCAGTTCCGTATGCTCTCAAGCCAAAGGTGGAAGAGAAACTCATGACCATGGAAAAGGTGGATAAAATCTCACCAGATGCGAAAAGTGACTTCGCTACACCAGTGGTCCCCGTCGTGAAACGGGATGGGTCTATGAGACTCTGCGATGAGTACGAAGTCACATAAACCCTCTTTTGGAGCCAGTACATTACCCATCACCAAAGATTGATGAACTGTTGGTGGAACTTGCAGGAGGGCAGAAGTTCTCTAAATTTGACCTGAGCCTGCATACGAGCACCTGTGCATGGAAGCAGAGTCAAAGTGACTGCTCACCATTAACACGCACCGAGGGTTGTACGATGTGCACCACCTTCCTTTTGGAATCATGCAAGCACTGTCGATTTTCCAGAAGGTGATGGATAGCATGCTGCAGGATCTCCCAGGAGGCGTGTGTTATTTTGATGATATCCTGATCACGGGAAAGGACGACGCAGTGCACCTGTCAAACCTGGGGTGTGTGCTACAGCGACTGCAGGATCGTGGAGTGCAGTTCCGAAAAGTAAAGTGTGCCTTTTTTCAGCCCCAGTTGGAACATTTGGGTCACGTCGTCCAGGGAGACGAAGTACAGGCATCGGACACGAAGGTGAAGGCTCTCCTTGATGCTGCCAACGCGACTGATAAACAACAACTGCGTTCATATTTCGGTTTGATCAACTATTACGGAAAATTCATTCCGCAACTGTCTACGGCCGTGCAAACCATGACAAGGCTGCTAGGACCAGAAGTGCCATGGAAGTGAAACAAGCAGTGCGACGATGCAGCTAAAAGGATGAAGGATCTGTTGTCTTCAGCGGAAGTGCTCGCCCATTACGACGCTCATCGACCTATACAACTGGCGTGTGATGCCTCATCGTATGAAGTCGGGGCTGTTCTCTTCCATATGTACCCTGATGGTACGACACGGCCAATAGCGTACGGCTCTCGCACGTTGAACTAAGCTGAGAGAAACTACAGCAAACGTGAGAAGGGGCCTTCGCTTTAATATTCGGAATCGAAAAGTTTCATTTTTTATTGTGTGTATGGACGCATATTCCGTCTGATTACGGACAACAAACCTCTACATGCTACCTTCGGACGAAAGAAGGGTGTCCCAAGTGTAGCTGCTAGTCGGCTACAACACTGGTCTCTCATACTGTCCGAGTAGCAGTAGTGAGCTCATGTACAATACGTCAAAGGACAATGCTGAGCCTTATTGCTTCTCTAGGTTGTCGTTACAAACAGCCCAAGCAGCACGGAATTTGGGCAAGCAATGGCCAGTGGCTGGGGATGGTCTTGTGGCCAGAGGCCAAAGAGTGGCTATTCATTGGCCAATGCTTGACCAATGGCTGATGGCCAGTGGCCAGTGGCCAATGGCTAGAGAAAGGCCAGTCATCGGCCGATTTCTTGCCACTGTCTAGCCACTGGCCAAAGGACCCGTGCCAGCCATTGGCCAGTGATTGGCCAACTTTGTGCTGCTTGGGAGTGGATAGCGAAGAGCAAGGTGACTGTGTTGACTCTTCTTTCGGTCTTTGGTTCGACACCCTGCCTGTCACATGCAGGGATATTGCTAAACAAACAATGAAAGAGTCTGTTCCCACTAAAATGGCAGAGTTCACCGCAGCTGGCTGGCCAAGAACAGTGGACGAACAGGAAATAATGCCACGTTTCAATCGAAGAAACGAAATGTTTTTACAACAAAAATGTGTCATGTAGGGAACGCGAGTCATTGTGACTCAAGCCCTGGGACGTGGCGTTTTGCAGGAGCTTCATGAAGGACATCAGGGGATTGTTTAATTAAAAGAGCTGGCACTCAGTTATGTGCGGTGGCCGTCGATGGACTGTGACAGAGAAGATCTCATCCAAAGCTGCCCAAAGTGTAAACAACAGCGAAATAACCCTTGCGCAGCACCAGCTAACAAATGGGTGTGGCCAACCAAGCCATGGGAAAGAGCGCATATGGACTTTGCTGGACCTTTTAAAGGTAGTATTTATTTTTTCATAGTGGACGCCCATTCAAAGTGGCCGGAGGTGTATGCCATGCACTCAACGACAGCAACAGCGACTATGGAAAAACTATGGAAGACGTTCAGCAGGTTCGGCCTGCCGCACACGCTCGTCTCGGACAACAGTCCAGCAACTTGTGTCAACGAATTTAAGGACTTCATGGAAATCAACGGTGTGCAGCAGCATCACATCAGCACCGTACCATCCTTCAACGAGTGAACAGGTTGAACGTTTTGTACAGTCACTGAAGCAATGACTAAGAAGAACCTTGAAGGCTCGGCGTACTCTGCGGCTAGCCATGTTCCTATTCGCGAATAGGAACACACCTCACGCAGCTACCCGCGAGCCACCTGCTTCCCTAATACTGGGTCGAAGACTTCGATATAGACTTGACCTGCTAAAACCATCAACAGCTACAGTGGTCAAACAAAGCCAATTCGATGCCAGTCGTTACAAGTCGACTGTGTCAAGAACGATGCAAGAGGAAGATGCTGGACGTGTGCGCAACTGAAGAAGTACGGAGAAGCGGGTGCCAGGCAAGATCACCCAGAAGACACGTTCAGTCTCCTACCAGGTATGTGTGAAGACCGCGAAGGGGAATTGTCACTTGGAACCGACACCAAGACCAGCTTCAAATCACTAAAGATGACACTGTTGGGGAATCCGAAGACTGGTGGATGACTGTGTCGCAGCCTGCAACATCAGTTTCTGGCGGCCCACCTGAAGATTGTGTCAGAGCAATGGGTGTCAGTGCAACAAGTCCCTTGATCATATCGCACGATTATCCGCGTACTGCTGTTTCGCCAATGATTGAGTGTTATTTTTATTCTCTCTAGCACCTAGGAGAACTTTTTGATAACAAGTGTTAGGGTTGTTTTTCGTCAATTAGTCAGGTTATTGTGACAAACAGGAAGAAAATTAAGCTTTTTTCTGATCTCAAATTGGAGGAGATGATATGGTCTGGCAACTTTGGGCCTCGTGCAAAGCGTCTTCCCCCTACTATTGTTCAGAAAAAAGTCGGCCGACCGAACCCATGTTTGCTGACTGTAACTTCTTAGGTCGCAGTTGAATAAACCTTTTCCAAACGTAACATCTACCATCGCCGGCTTTCGCAGTTTTTCCGCGTCCAGGTTCGGAACTGTTTGCCGCAGTACCGTGGCAATGGTTTTTGTTGGTGGCACCGGAAATAGCAGAGCCAAATCTGCTTTCTATCATCTCCAATGGTTATGTAAATAAAGTGGAGGGTGTTGATCTCTTCTTATTTTGCGTATCTCGCCCTCGTGCTTGCTGCGGGTTGTAAGAAAACTTCTGTACTTCGTTTCAGCTTCGGTCCGAGCGCGGCCGATGTTATGAACCGAAGGGCCTATCAAGCAGCGCAAAACGTGCAGCGTCATGGCCTGCTCTCTGCTTTTGATAGGGCAAGCCGGAGGAGGAGCACGGACGAGGAGACGGCGAATACCGACTGGACCTATCAACTGCAGAGAGCACGCCATGACGTTGTGCCTCTCTCGGTGTTTGATTGGCCCTTCGGCTCATAACATCGGCCGCGCTCGGACCGAAGCTGAAACGAAGTATAGTAAAAATATTCAGAATCTAAGCGTTCGTATCCGAAGCGGTCTCGATATTAAATTTTGCGAGTATAAAGGGCTAAGGGAGAGAGGCATTGCCGGCCGATTCATAGGACTCAACGCGCCCTTGGTACTCCTCTCGATGTTTAGGCCAAGCATATGTTGGTTCAATGATACTGCCTCTTCTTGGAGGAGGCTTGCACCGAAGTTTGGCAAAGGTGTCGGCTTGAATCGTAGATGCGGCTCAGTTTACTTGTCTAGATCATTGAAAAAACGCCACTTAAGGTGTGGGTGGAAGCGTGAGTTGCTCTGATGAATAGCCAAGGCTACTCTTTCTGTATCTGGGGACGCCGCATCAGCTAGGACATACCGCCCCTGGAAAGCCCTTACCAACTCAATGAGCTAATTTTGTTGATGTTGTGTGCAGGCGCGGAGCTCGCCCTGCATTCGCTTTTGTAATCCTGTGGCAGGAACTCACTCTGAATCTAGTAACGAAATCTGCCAATATCGAGAAAAGTGGTTCTTTTTCCTCAAGATTTCCGCGCAATGAGTAGATGCGACTCAAAAAGAAGAGTGAGCGCGTTTTCATGGTCAATTACCGACGCAATTGAGTAGTCCCGGAGTTCCGAGATAGATAATTCCACTGACTTCCTATCAGTGTACCTAGAAAAAACCGGAGCGTTAAGCGAGAGCCATAAGCAGCCCTTGGAGAACTGGGTTCGAGCAGTAGTGGGGCTTGAGCGTGTCATCTGCCTTTGCTGTTGCCGACGAAGCGAAGCCATGGGCGTTATTAGTTTTGCTAGGCCTCCCATGATGACGCGCCTGCCGGGACTAAGACTGCAAACTTAGCGTCTGGTTTCGTGTTGCTTGCGCCGTTATACGCGAGTGCGCCCAGCACGGAATCGTCGTCATCAGTGACTTTTTTGTTGGCGGCCTCCGTAGGTGACATCCTGTGGTAGTGAGTTCTTCTGAAGGTATAAAAAGCTTCAGCTTGAGTCACGAAGCCTCGTCTGCACCCGCCGTTACAAAACGACAAAGTCGTCAATAAGGGCCGGCGGATTCTTCACCGCAGCCTTTCCTTCTCAGGAATAAATTTTAACAAACCAAACAAAACAAAGTTGTAGTGAAAGCTCGGAAACAAATGATGATTAGTTCACTGGGATGAATTGGGATAAACATTCCGCAAATACAGGCAAACGTAGAAATGTAATCATGGCCATGTAAAAAGCGGAAAGGAACACAGGTAGTGGCCATCCTTCCAGAGAAGCAGCATATCACGGTTGGGATTCAGTGTGGAAATTCTCTTGCTGCTGACCGTCTCGGAGAATTACAGAATGTTCTAGATCAGTGGTTCTCGACCATCGATGCTTCGCGGACCCCTTGTGGATCGGCGGAGATGATGGAAGACCCCGTTCGTGCTGAGAGGAGAGGAAAGGTATAGGTTAAATATAATATGGATTTAATAAATGAATATTACTAAGGGCTAGTGTGAAGTAGACCTCTCTTATTGGCATACATACGAGAAAACTGGCCCGAAAACTGAAACATTTCTTCTCGACCTGAAAAAGACAACTTTTATTGCCGAGCCTGACTGATGAGGCAAGGCTTCGCGGACCCCATAGGGTCCGCGGACCCCATTTGAGAACCATGTTCTAGATCAACAACACGGAGACATCTAATCACTGTTATTTCCCGCGCCGCGATATAATGAGCCCGTGTACTTTCGCTGCGACGACCTTTTATCAGTGGTGGAGCGCCGCTCACGTGACCAATTGCACTTGAACTACTCGAAGTGGAAATGGCTATGGACAATTTGGAATGCGGGCTACCTTGTTTAACGCTGATGACACGCGGGTTTCCCACAAAAGAAACATGCAAATTGACTGGTATGTGTTGATATGTTTTGTTTACCTTGTGGGCTTCCGTTCATGTTTTTAATCTATCTTAAAACACTTTTCTAGGTTTTAAAGGCTCGTGTGTTACGTTACGACCGTAGTATTTGACGGGTGATCATTTCATTTTCTTGTGCGATCAAGTAAGATTTTGAAGTATTCCAAAACCTTTGTCTCTTTCAAGACATAAATCACAGTCGCTGGCGGTTGGAAATGGTTCAAATTTGGTTTGGTGGTAGATATAAGTATCTCATAAGGAGATAAAAATAGTCTAAAAATGTTTTTTGAGGTCACGAGAGAGGCTCCGTGTGAACAAGAAACTTCAGGTTCCTTGAGTTCTCGCAAACGGCAGTCGTAGGTCTGCTCTCGCTTTGATTATTCGACTCTTTTTGGCGCACAGAACGATAATTAACAGCTTGAAATGTAAGAGGAAATATTTGCACTCAATTACTTTAAGAGCGGCATGGAAAGTTAAATTCAGTAAACGTCGTGTTAAGCGTAAATTAAATTCAATTACAGAGAAGGCCTATGTCTACTTAGAGGGTTTGTCTGGAACACTAGAAACTTCCTCCCCTATGATCCAGGGCGCGTACCTCAAAATCTCCCTTGCGTCCGTTTTAGGTACACTGAGAAGCACCCGTCTCCGCAGGAAAACTTAAATTCGGAAGCTGCAGGGCAGAAATAATTTATCCCGACTCTAATGTCAGGACACGGTTCGTTACCAAAGGGACAGTCGCCTTTTCTGTGAACCACAAGAAAGGAGAGATATATGACATTTTGATTTCGGTGCGATTAAATAGGCGCTGTACTTATTCTAATTATTGAACTTGTTTAACGTGGAACGTTATTTGGATAGTTGCTCAGCATTCCGTCAAATCCAAAATGTGGAGCGGCCGCGAAGTTGGACGCAGATTGGTTGACGGGGTAAAGGAAAACGAATGGAGCTAGACGCTGATTGGCTGACGGGGGACCTCATGCGGATAGAAGCGGCTGAAGATGAGGTGGTCTCGTTATTGAGGGAGGCTGCGCTGGCGGAGTCGAGATTAGGTGCCTTACATCAGTCCAGAGATTGCTATAAGTGGGTATGGTAGGTGTTAAGTTACGTAACAAAGGGCGCAGTAAAACATAGCCGTTTAGCTGCGCGGAATATATGTGATAGACAGCGCTAACAAAAATGTTAGAAACTTGAGTTTGAGCAGTAGAGACTAAACCAGCACTACACGAACCAGTATCAACGTGATTAGCTACAAAGTGTAACTTATGAGCGATTAAGGAAGAAATATTCACGCATGCAACTCAGTTGCATACCCATTTCATACATTTCATTAGTCAGCTTCTCCGCCTCCGAATGCCATCTCCCCTGGCCTTGCTTCAGCTGTGGCTCTTATAAGAGGGAACCGCCCCGCCTAACCAAATTGCTAAGCAACTATCCTTCCAGGTATATTGTTATAATCATTATATTAGTATTGTCAATATTGGGTGTATGAAGCAATAAAAATCAATAAGGCGCTACAATATGAAACAGCACTTACAGGAAAGATGGACGTTGGGATGATCTTACTCTGTAGTCAGCGTGGTACTCGCCAGATGGTGATCGCTACTCGAAGAAAGTCAAAGATTTTAAAATTCCACATTTGAAAAAGAGGATCTTCTGAATTAAAGCCCGCAGATTACACGTATGTAAAAGTCAAAACTTCACGATTTGAAGACTGTCTACTTGTTTGGGATATACAGTCTGTGTTTCTTCAAGGTCGCTTCATTTTACGAACAAGATAAAGTTAGTGAACGACAAATTATCTTCATGCTGATTTCCGAATTATAAAGGCCTCAAAGTGCGTTATTAAAGCAGAAATGTATCAAGGAGTTTTGTATTGATATCTATTTTTCGTGCGATCTTTGACTCATGCGGGGACAACGCTAAGAGTATGGCCTTGCACTGTAAGCGGACTACCAAAGGTAAATATTTTTTCGTGCAAATTTGTGTTGCACACAACAAACGGCTAGCCAATTATTGTCCGGCAAAGTACGTTATGGTGATTTTGTTACGAGAGGCTTAGTTTGCATTACTGTCGATTTACTCTTGCGAATTTTGTTTGCAGGAGGCGGCTAGGGCCATGTCCGATATAAAGACCTCCAATGGAAGAAAAATGATACAGACATTATGGAAGTGGGGAATTCATCATTATGGGGTGCAGAGAGTACAGATGTCACCGTATTTTATGGGGTTGGGGGTTAGTGGCATCATCCAGGTATTCCAACTCTTGAAGGTATGTCATTTGACAATTTTCGTAAAAGTTTGAGGGGAAGATAAAGGAAGTATATTTTTACATAAAGTTCATTCGCCTTCAAGGCTGTTGTGTATTTTATAGTTGAATGTAGAAAAGCAAAAATAATTGCGATGTTTTGTATTTTTGATCTCCTTAACTATCAGTGTATTTTATAAATGCCTCATTATTCTGTAATTCTTTTTCTCGAATTAGAGGTTATCCGTTTTGAGGAGAGGTGTCTATTCAGAGAGATGATGATCCTGTGCACGTTTGGTTTGGCAGGGAAATATGTAAACATAAAAATATATCTATTCGAAAGTGTTTCAATGCAAATTGGCAGCAATATTTTTCTCGATAATAAACAGTGCACCTCTGACCACAATCAGTGCTGTAAGTAGGTCGTAGACTTTTGGGTTAATCGACATCTTGCGGACGTTCTTCGGTGTCTGTATTTTTTATTTTTTTATCTCGGTGCATTTGCTCAATTTGTTTCAAAGTCAATAAAAAGGGTGATAATTTGCAAACAAAGCATGAAAAACCCAGAGCATAAGTTCAAAACTTAAAGGATGCTTGAGTTCTGCCGTTTCAGAGTGGAACGCGATAGCGTTTTCAGGCCCCATTTGCATCGCCTTGCCTACCGCTTCTCAAGCTCTTCTTTCTCATGAGCTAGCGGTACGGTGGACATAGGCTAGTCAGTAGCGTGTCTGGCTGGGAACCAAACGGCCGTGGGTCAAAATCCCCTCTAAAATTCTTCAATTCTTTTTTTTTAATTAAAATGATATACTTTATAAATTGAAATGATTTCAGTCATGAGGCGAACTTTGTTTCTGCATTACATGTCATGTTCCTTTTTTCACATTTATTCAACGCGTGACGTCACTTTTCACGTGAGCGTTGTGGGCTGCTTGAAATCCCTAAGCGACGTCACGTGGCTGTGATGTCGTGACCTTTTCGACCTGTCAGGAATTTCGCGTCACGCCCCCGACGCCGGCTTGCCTGTCATGCCACCATAGCCGGCTTTTCTGCAACACGGGCTCCTTAACGCTACCGCATTAACATGATATGATACCTAGAAAAAACATCCTAACTGTTGCAAACGTTCTAGAAATCGGTGCCTGGAGGTCTTATCAAAGGTTTGTTGAGCAAAATATGTCATTTCGTTATTTTATGAATTTAACTAATTTTGTATCTTTGTACCAACAGATAAATTTTAATGTTCTTCGGTCATATCCAACTTGTTTTTTACACCACAGGAAATTCTGCAGGAAATGGTGTGTTTCTTTTGTTCAAGAAGGAAATTATAAGTCAAGGCTATAAATTCGGGAATATTATTATTGACAGATGAAAATAGAAATTGGAAGATGCGGCAGAAAAAGATGGTACTTATGGGATAGTAATTTCTTTTCTATTAGATGATTTTAACAGTTAAGGTAACATGTCACTAAACCTGCGTGCATTCGACGCCATCTGTCTGCTGTAAACAGTTTTCAACACTGTTTTTATAAAGCTGTGTCCCAACGCTGCTGTCAAAAGGTGACACAGTTGCTGTCAAGACAGTGGCTTGTGCAAACAAAGCTCAATGAGGGGCAACTGATGGATTGGAACGAGTTGTATTCAATTGAACATGACGCACCAATGTGAAACGTAGATATTTCTCTTATTCCAAAACAGACAATACAAAGAGAGCAAGACAAGCATAAAGCATCTCCTCCTTCAACTCCACACCTGGTTCTGGGCATTGATCTGTATGAAAATAGGACTGGGATTCTATACATAACATTGTTGGACCAACTACGGCAAGTTCTTATGTATTCAACATCGTTTCTTGTCTCCAAACATTAAATCTTATTTTAGAGGGAGCCTCTACTCGTGGTAAAAGCGTGGTGTACAAAAAACATCTTATATTTAACTGTGGCCCCTCCCTACCCAAGTAGAGGTTCTCGCAGGAGCGTGGATGCCGAGAAATAATATAAAAAACTAGCTGGTGCGCATTTTAAGTACTTTCAGTTCTTAGGTCACACAAATGGTCAAATCGCTTGTAAACACTATAAATGAAAATCAAACAGAAAATTTGTATAATCATACTTCGTTGTTTGCCATATTTCTTTATTAGGGAAAATAGTATGAGAGGTCAATAAGTGTAATTCCCCACAGAAGAACTGCAGTTTCTTCTTTTTCCACCGTTCGGGCATACTGCCATTTTCACGGGTGAGATTTAAGTGTATCAATTACCTATTTCCAGAGAGCACTAGAAAATAGAAAGCTCGTCACATTCCATAATAATTTCCAACAAGTCAGGCTCTACTGGGAGTCGATCGGTAAACAGGTTGAAAAATGATACTGGGATTCACTTTTCTCATCAGAAAAAAAAAAACCTGTGAAAGTTAACAACTTTATGCGCAACAATTGGAGATAAAGCATGATGTTAATAGCAAAATGGCGCACATTAAAAAGAAACCGTGTAATACATTTTAGAAGATCAGTCAGACATGCGGAAACGCTCCGAAAAAGTGTTGCGCAGGAACCTCATGGACAGAGAGACTCTCGAAGACACATTTTTCGCTGACGTCATGAACGATTCGGAACGGACATGAGCTCCCTGCAAGCGATCAGCACGTGAACAAGACTTGAATTTTTTAGTACAAGTAGAAAACAGAAACAATTATTTTGTTATAAAAACTCTCCCGGTACCAATAGGTAAGATGACAAGTCGAAAACTGTGGAAGTGATAAAAGAAAACAAAAAGCGTGTGTAATAAAGGATTCGACATATGAAGATCTCCAGCACTACGAACTATAGACAAAATACTGCAGTATGTTTAAGGATATAACAGTTAATCTATTAGAGAATTATAATAAACCGCACTTGTGCCACCCGTCCAATGTATAATAGGCGCACCTGGTATGTTCCAGTAAGAGTAGTTACTCAAGCTCATTGAGCACTTCTGCGCTTACAAAAGTTGCATAAATATTATGAAGTAAACAGAAACGAAAAAAAAGGATACGCTCTTCTTTTGTTTTCCGAAGGAATCTACACTATAAAAGTAGAAACGATATAATATACTTGCTCCTTTTACGTTTCTTTTTCTTTTTTTCCTATTGAGGACAGGGCGTTGCATGTGCGACCGCACAAGCTGGGTCTTGTACAGTCGTGTCTGGCCATATTGATTGAACTCTCCCGGTGATTCATGCTGCTGTTTTAAGTCACTTTTCTTGTTGGAAAACAGCCCGACGGGGACCAGGACAAAAAACTAAGAGAACACTAGACAAGCGCTGATTCAGCGCTCGTCTTTTTGTACTTTTCATCTTTTTGTTATCGTCCCAGCTGCGCCGTTTTTCAACATGAACTCTTACCAACTTGCTCAGTTATCTATCTTTTTCCTTATTGGCACTTTAATTTCAAACAATTTGAGTGTGAGATAGGTGAAATATACCTGTCAATATAGTATGTTGCAGGGCCGCTATTTCGTAAATAATGATTGTTTTATGAGCAAGTGGTCACTTACCTGACAATTCTGCCAATATTTAATTTAGATTCAGCTCTTTTTATTCGATCTTTCTAGGATACTTAGTGCTCGCATGATATAACATAGCTCATGCCAACCTTATTGCATACACAGTGTATTGGACCTTTTTGAATGATGTAAGAGGTGAGGGATTAAAGGGTCTTGATACGTTCTTAGCAGAAGTATTCAAATGATCCTTGGTAGCACAAAGCTTTGGGTCATAATGTGGCAATTGTCTGAACGTTTTAGCCCTTTGGAAGCCACGAATTAGCCAAATTTTAGTCCAATCTAAACTATCTTGGCAAGAGCATAGGTATTTTCACCCTAACGCTTCACAAGAGGATCAAGAGGTATGCTTCTTTGTCTGCTAGTTCGATGGTCATATTGCGTCTTTTGGGAAAAAATTGCCAAAGAAGTGCCAGCGAAAGGCTTGCTTCCTGGTAGTTCGGCTGTCATCTGGCAATTTTGGGCCAACCAGCCAAACAAGTGCCAAAGTTAGACCTTACTTCCTGATAATTCAACAGGCATGTGGCTACAGTGGGCCAAAGCGGCCAGGCAAGTACTAGAGTTACGATTACTGCCTGGGAGATCGGCACCCATCTGGCATCTTTGGGTCCAAATCACCAATCAATTGCCGACGTTAGTCTTCATTTCAAGGTTGGTCAATATCGCGAAACAATCGTATCGCGAGAGTATTTTAGAAATACATTTCGTGTATGTATTCCTGTATCGCAATATATTTTGTCCCTAGTATCTGTATTTCTGTATCGAAATAATTTTGGAATGTTTCTTTGTATCACGATATCATCAGGCCCCAGGCAGAAGGAGGTGCATGAGAATTGTGACTATGCTGATACCGGTTTCTTGCGATTCTCCAAACTATTTTTCTGTGCACACTCTTCACTCTTTTGAGAAGTGTTGCGTAGTCGAAGGCTTGAACCAGTTAGCGTAACATGGGGAAAAGTAGGAGCGTCTTCTGGCACAGGTCCGTAGGTAATGATTTCATGAGTCATTGTTTGCTGGCAGCCATTGCGCGCTGCTAATCGTTTCTCTTGTCTTGGCGTACGCTTCAAATAGTAGGATGATTCATGCAGTGAAGTTGAACACATAACCCAATGCACGTGCGCCCGTGATATTGCACGGCTCAAGAGTACGTCATCAATCGACGTGAACGTGACCCGTTACTCCGGTGATCCGTTAACCTGGAAAGAGGCCAGACGTGGTCTCCCTGTGCCGACCCGTACTTCGTGCACCTGTGACTCGTCACGAGCGTACCGTTTCTCGAAGAGCTCGCACCTTTGCCGAAAATGTCAGGTTGCACTCCACGAGGGTTTCTGTTTGGAAGACGCTATCTGAAACTTGAGGACTGCCATCCATGCGCCATAGCGTTGGCGTATCGGCGGGAAGAACCGTCACAACAGCGATACCGCTGTATCGTTTTTTCAACAGTAAAGATAAGGTATGTGCTCCAGGATGCTTCACGTAGTTTCCTATACTCGAAAATTCCAAATACAACTACCTGCACGATCTCCAATGAGGTCCCCTACAACCAAATGACGTATTGTCTTTTCATGCAGCAGCGTGGGTAAAGTTTCATGTTGAAAGCAACACTGACAGATACCAGAATACCAGTTCATTCCACCGCGACGTTATGTGATTCCTGTTGCCGGGGGCGCCCCAACTGGACAAAAGCGTGATGACGTTTTGATGGGATTTAGGGTGACATAATCAGCATCATCATTTAATATTGTCCGACGGCCCACGGAGTATTAAGCCCAGGGGGTTAGGAATTTATTTAGAGGTCAAGGTTTTGTCACATCACTCGTCAGACAGAGAGGATGTCAGGCAAGGCACCGTGGTAAATCCTTGAGGGACCGTCTTTTGAGCCCATTGAAGACTCCTTTTTCCGGAACCATTACCTTCAAGGCTAACTGCCAAGCCTGCGGCAAAAGTGATTTCGGGATCAAAAACTTATCCTTCAAACGTCATAGTTCACCTCATTTGGCTCTTTAAAAATTTGAAAAAATGTATTGCAGTATCCGTATTCCAGTATTTGTATTTCTGCCCTCTTTGAAATCTAAAATATATTATTAACTTTACATTTCCAAAAACTTCTTGATTTTTTTTAAATGTATTTCCCATACGTAACGTGATATATTTTTGAGATATAATTTAGTATAATTATTTTAGCTACTATTTTTATGTATCCCAGTATTTGTATTTCCAAATACATTTTTCAGTATTTATGCCAAACCGTGCTTCATTTTCTAAAGTTCATATATTATCTGGCATTTCTGGATGTAACACGCCTTACGAGTACCGGTTTGAACCGGAACTCGTTTAGTGAACATATGGCGTCTTCGGTTACAAAAAAATGGGTTGTGTGTATCTTTATACAGCTTACAACTTATTCTGCTTCAACGGCGGACGAGTCTCCCAACTGTAAATAAGAAATTTAGCCACTGCAGAAGAACCACTTGCATGGAGTCTTTAACGAGCGTCACGCAGAAGTGATACACGACCGCACGCCGGTACGATGCTCATCCAGATCGGAACGGGCAGGGGTGGGGATTGAGCCCAGTATTCTGGGAGCTGCAGCGAGTGCTTTCGCTGCACGTGCTCCAAGCTGTTACAATGTTATGGTTTCGTTTTGACTTTGGTTGCGGAGCGCTATCCTCATCATCAGACAATGAAACATGGCTGTCCAGTTCATATGCAGCCTCGTGGGTCTCCTATAAAAGACACACAAAACATGGGGTCAGAAGCAGCAAGAAGTGCGAAACGGCTCGCAAACAAGTAAAAGGAACTACCGAGCGCCGAACAAACTCCGTCGGACCATGAGTGCGCCGCGAGCGAACGCCCGCGACGACGTGACGACGTTGCCCGACCGAGACAATGGCGAGCAAATGGCGATCCAGCCACCAGAGAAAATGTGCCTCACCGCAGACCTTCGTGCAAACTGGAAGTCCTTCAAGCAACTCTTTGAACTGTACGTGGCAGAAACAGCTCAAAAGAACAAGTGAGACGAATAAAAAGTCGCACTGCTGCTGACCCCAGCGGGATCAGGCGTCATCGACGTGTACAACACGTTGGACTTCGGAGAGCCGACAGCGACCGTTTCATATCCGGGAAAAGTGCTCAGCGTTGTGGTGGAGAAGTTTGACAACTACTTCGCGCCCAGAAGAAACGAAAAGTACGCTCTATACCTACTGCGATGCAGGAAGCAAGAGCCTGGTGAAGCCTTCTGATGCGTTCCTTACAGACCTCAAGACGAAGGCGAAAGACTGGTGACTACGAAGGGCAGCGAGACAAGATGATCGGCAACCAAGTCATTTTTGGGATCAAAATTGAAGAGGTCCGCATGAAACTTTTGAAAATGGAGGACCCAACGCTCGAGACTGTCGGAAAGCATGCCTCGTGCACGAAACGTCGGCGAATCAGCTCAAGGCATTAAGGCAGGATCCCATCATGACCAAGCAAGAGACAGACGCTTTGCACGCCATGAAGACGACTGAACCCAAACAGCACGCAGTAAAGCTTTCAGCCACAAAAACGTGCAGGTGCTGCGACAAGTCTCACGTTTTCAACAAAAGTGCATGTCCTGCATGAGGTAAAGACTGTAGCAAATGCAAAAAAAAATCATTTTGCTAAGCAATGCAAGTCACGAGACGGCGTCCGAGCGATAAGAGAGAGTGACTCAAGCTCTGAGGAAGTTCTCTCTCTGCAGAGGAAGAAGGACGGCAATTTTTGTTGTGCTTGCGATGAGAGACAACGGTAAGAAGATCAGATTGCAGGTCGACTGCGAAGCATCTGTGAATGCGATTCCTGAAAGGTTTGTGCGAAACAAGGAGCTTGAAGAAGCACCTTCGCACCTGAAGATGTACAATGAAACAACCATTCTTACAAAGGGCAAAGCGCAGACTCCAGTTCAGAAATTCAATGACACAGAGGAAGTACTCGATTGAGTTTGTCATTGGGGACAAGCACTTAGCACCACTTCTGGGAAGAGAAACCTCTGAAAAAATTCAACTGATCAGTATTAACTTCGAACTTGACTCAACTGTGAGAAACACGACGAAATCAAAGCATTAACTACTGATGAGCAAGTACCCAGATGGATATGAATTTGCATTTGGATATGCGGCTAACCTCTTTGTTACTGGGGATCCAAGTGTTCTGGAACTAGTCAAACTTGTCTGTTACTTTATTCTTGGCTTTTCCTCCACCAGTGGTCCATCTTTTTGTTAATTCTACTTCCAGTTTGGGCCGCGGGCCCCTGCCCACAGTGCTGTCGGCACCATCGTCGCCATTGTTGTTGCCCTCCTCGTCGATCTCCCGGAATCCCAGGCCATCGCGATGTCTCCGCCGCACGGCACCTCCGGCTGCAGGCCCGAGCACTCCAGTATGACGTCCTGCAGCGTTCCTCAGCGCCCTGTGTGCACAGGGTGCATCGCACGTTGGTGTCAGCGTATTTGGCTCGAAGCACGCGCGTTTGCAGCATGTCTCCTCGGGCGTTAAACAGAAGTCCAATGCCCTTGCCTTTGTCCATGAATTCTACCTTCCTCACTTCCCGCTTTTCCTTGGCGTGCAAGGCAAGTGCTGGCTTCTGTCCTGCCTTCTCCGCCCACCGATGAATCTCGGTATCGATAACTCTCGTGCGGCTGTATTCCAGTTGTTGTTCTGCAGTCGGGTAGAGGTGAGGGCTGTTTATGCGAAACCGAAGGGCCAGCTGTCATGGTCCGTCGCACCCACCTAGACGAGAGGCTCTTGAGGTGGATGTATTTGAAAGCCTCTCTTGCCCGCCGCCCTTTCTGCATTTGGCAGAGGCGTCGTTCGAAGCACAGCTTGGTCCGGGCCTC
>JAZHYW010037176.1:0-12854 GCA_037355805.1 Ixodes ricinus
ACAACTTATTCTGCTTCAACGGCGGACGAGTCTCCCAACTGTAAATAAGAAATTTAGCCACTGCAGAAGAACCACTTGCATGGAGTCTTTAACGAGCGTCACGCAGAAGTGATACACGACCGCACGCCGGTACGATGCTCATCCAGATCGGAACGGGCAGGGGTGGGGATTGAGCCCAGTATTCTGGGAGCTGCAGCGAGTGCTTTCGCTGCACGTGCTCCAAGCTGTTACAATGTTATGGTTTCGTTTTGATTTTGGTTGCGGAGCGCTATCCTCATCATCAGACAATGAAACATGGCTGTCCAGTTCATATGCAGCCTCGTGGGTCTCCTATAAAAGACACACAAAACATGGGAGTCAGAAGCAGTCAAGAAGTGCGAAACGGCTCGCAAACAAGTAAAAGGAACTACCGAGCGCCGAACAAACTCCGTCGGACCACGAGTGCGCCGCGAGCGAACGCCCGCGACGACGTGACGACGTTGCCCGACCGAGACAATGGCGAGCAAAATGGCGATCCAGCCACCAGAGAAAATGTGCCTCACCGCAGACCTTCGTGCAAACTGGAAGTCCTTCAAGCAACTCTTTGAACTGTACGTGGCAGAAACAGCTCAAAAGAACAAGTGAGACGAATAAAAAGTCGCACTGCTGCTGACCCCAGCGGGATCAGGCGTCATCGACGTGTACAACACGTTTGACTTCGGAGAGCCGACAGCGACCGTTTCATATCCGGGAAAAGGGCTCAGCGTTGTGGTGGAGAAGTTTGACAACTACTTCGGCGCCCAGAAGAAACGGAAAGTACGCTCTATACCTACTGCGATGCAGGAAGCAAGAGCCTGGTGAAGCCTTCTGATGCGTTCCTTACAGACCTCAAGACGAAGGCGAAAGACTGTGACTACGAAGGGCAAGCGAGACAAGATGATCGGCAACCAAGTCATTTTTGGGATCAAAATTGAAGAGGTCCGCATGAAACTTTTGAAAATGGAGGACCCAACGCTCGAGACTGTCGGAAAGCTATGCCTCGTGCACGAAACGTCGGCGAATCAGCTCAAGGCATTAAGGCAGGATCCCATCATGACCAAGCAAGAGACAGACGCTTTGCACGCCATGAAGACGACTGAACCCAAACAGCAGGCAGTAAAGCTTTCAGCCACAAAAACGTGCAGGTGCTGCGACAAGTCTCACGTTTTCAACAAAAGTGCATGTCCTGCATGAGGTAAAGACTGTAGCAAGTGCAAAAAAAAATCATTTTGCTAAGCAATGCAAGTCACGAGACGGCGTCCGAGCGATAAGAGAGAATGACTCAAGCTCTGAGGAAGTCCTCTCTCTGCAGAGGAAGAAGGACGGCAATTCTTGTTGTGCTTGCGATGAGAGACAACGGTAAGAAGATCAGATTGCAGGTCGACTGCGAAGCATCTGTGAATGCGATTCCTGAAAGGTTTGTGCGAAACAAGGAGCTTGAAGAAGCACCTTCGCACCTGAAGATGTACAATGAAACAACCATTCTTACAAAGGCAAAGCGCAGACTCCAGTTCAGAAATTCAATGACACAGAGGAAGTACTCGATTGAGTTTGTCATTGGGGACAAGCACTTAGCACCACTTCTGGGAAGAGAAACCTCTGAAAAAATTCAACTGATCAGTATTAACTTCGAACTTGACTCAACTGTCGAGAAACACGACGAAATCAAAGCATTAACTACTGATGAGCAAGTACCCAGATGGATATGAATTTGCATTTGGATATGCGGCTAACCTCTTTGTTACTGGGGATCCAAGTGTTCTGGAACTAGTCAAACTTGTCTGTTATTTTATTCTTGGCTTTTCCTCCACCAGTGGTCCACCTTTTTGTTAATTCTACTTCCAGTTTGGGCCGCGGGCCCCTGCCCACAGTGCTGTCGGCACCATCGTCGCCATTGTTGTTGCCCTCCTCGTCGATCTCCCGGAATCCCAGGCCATCGCGATGTCTCCGCCGCACGGCACCTCCGGCTGCAGGCCCGAGCACTCCAGTATGACGTCCTGCAGCGTTCCTCAGCGCCCTGTGTGCACAGGGTGCATCGCACGTTGGTGTCAGCCTATTTGGCTCGAAGCACGCGCGCTTGCAGCATGTCTCCTCGGGCGTTAAACAGAAGTCCAATGCCCTTGCCTTTGTCCATGAATTCTACCTTCCTCACTTCCCGCTTTTCCTTGGCGTGCAAGGCAAGTGCTGGCTTCTGTCCTGCCTTCTCCGCCCACCGATGAATCTCGGTATCGATAACTCTCGTGCGGCTGTATTCCAGTTGTTGTTCTGCAGTCGGGTAGAGGTGAGGGCTGTTTATGCGAAACCGAAGGGCCAGCTGTCATGTCCGTCGCACCCACCTAGACGAGAGGCTCTTGAGGTGGATGTATTTGAAAACCTCTCTTGCCCGCCGCCCTTTCTGCATTTGGCAGAGGCGTCGTTCGAAGCACAGCTTGGTCCGGGCCTCTCTGACATGAAACCTACACCACACCATGTACCCCTGCACTGCCTCGTTAGGTGATCTGTTCAGCGATGATAAAACATGTACGGAATCATGACAAAGACCCTAATAATGTCATTTTGAAACTGTGTGATTGGTCCCTTTAGCTCAAAGAGTCGTCTTCGTCTGAACATAAGGCGAAATGAGGTTTAGTTGAATGCCTTGGGTTTTCAGATGATTGTTTACGATGGGTGCAGAGGACGTTTACATGCATACATTAAAACCTTCTTTTATATTTTGCAGCTCCTTCCACGTTGATGGAATCATTATACGGACGCACCTAGAAGTCGACATCGTGTCGACCGGTGAATGCAAAATGACGGGACCAAGTGTATTTGAACAAAGTATGAATCGCTATGAAGTTGCAATTGTAAGACAATTGTTTTGTGTTGTGTTAATAGTGTCGATAATCAACGAGCGTTATCTGCTGTCTTTTCTTGGATACTTTCTTGAAATTGCTCCTTACATATAAGAAGATAAGGTTTTATAGCAGTGGCTTGAGAAAAAACTTATTGTGGATTAAATTTACACAAGTTCCAATATGCAAGACAAATTATTGCAGAGCCCCGACGACTTGAATTCTTAAGTTGTTTCTGGCATTTATAACACAACAGCCTTGGGATTAAATATATATATTAATATTGGGCAATTGCAAGTTTTAGCTTATATAATTTTAAATTATAGTTTGAGCTTTTATAAAATTACCTAATGCCTAGTGTAAATGAATGCCGAAACACATTCACCGAAGAAAAAATATATAGAGATAAGAAAGCTTTGGTCGTGCAGATATGGTCATCAACACTTAAGCACAGAGCTGGTAAGTTCAGGTTCGTGAGAAACTGCTGCCGAAAGTAAGACCTAACCCCTTGGTTTTGCAAAATGAAGAGTTAGGCCGTGATTAAACGGATTGCGTTGCGTGCTCTTCGTGCCTCGCTGGATTCCTCGTGAAGCAATTAAGTCAATTAAACGAAGTTATTACAAAAAGGTTATCTTCAAACGGTCAGTCGCAGAGAAGGACATCTATCAGCAACTCAAGTCATGTAGCTGTCGGAACATTTTGCAATCCTCCACCTTGTAAATGAATAACTATGGCCTTATGGTAAACACTCCCTAGCTTTTCCCGATACCATTAGTGTTTTAGTTAACAATTAAAATAGCGCAAAAAAGACAAGGACAAGAAGTACACAGGACAAGCGCTGACTTTCAACTAGTTTTTACTCAGGAAAAGCAGGCATATATATACACACGACAGGCAAAGCAACACCACATAAAAGTTGACTAATTTTGTGCACGATCATTCAAAAACTGAAACTCATTACTATGAAGAACAATAGAAGTGTCGCTGACACAGGCCGTCCCACTTTTTTTGATAAAGAACGCTTCCAATAGCTCTCGAGCGACCGTCTCTCGGCTTCTACCCAGAATCTTTATCTGCTGAAATCGTGGAACGCAGCCACACGTGTTGCAATGAATGGGCAAATGCGAGCCGTATTTATTTTTTACTGATAATGCGTGCTCCCGTGCTCGGTCATTGATGCACCGCCCCGTCTGGCCGATGTATACCTTTCCACAACTCAGTGGAATTTCATAGACCACACCCACTGTGCAGTCCACGTAAGGGGTGACGTGTTTCTTGTCACATGGTGCTTTTGCCTTCTCATCAGAGATGCGGGAGCACAACCCAGCCAACTTGTTTTGTGGGCAGAAAGCACAACGGCATCCTCTGAGTGAGGAACAACCCAGCATCGCTGGTGTTCCACATCTCTGATGTTCCCGTTGTGTTTTCTGCCCCAAAACAAGTTGGCTGGGTTGTGCTCCCGCATCTCTGATGAGAAGGCAAAAGCACCATGTGACAAGAAACACGTCACCCCTTACGTGGACTGCACAGTGGGTGTGGTCTATGAAATTCCACTGAGTTGTGGAAAGGTATACATCGGCCAGACGGGGCGGTGCATCAATGACCGAGCACGGGAGCACGCATTATCAGTAAAAAATAAATACGGCTCGCATTTGCCCATTCATTGCAACACGTGTGGCTGCGTTCCACGATTTCAGCAGATAAAGATTCTGGGTAGAAGCCGAGAGACGGTCGCTCGAGAGCTATTGGAAGCGTTCTTTATCAAAAAAAGTGGGACGGCCTGTGTCAGCGACACTTCTATTGTTCTTCATAGTAATGAGTTTCAGTTTTTGAATGATCGTGCACAAAATTAGTCAACTTTTATGTGGTGTTGCTTTGCCTGTCGTGTGTATATATATGCCTGCTTTTCCTGAGTAAAAACTAGTTGAAAGTCAGCGCTTGTCCTGTGTACTTCTTGTCCTTGTCTTTTTTGCGCTATTTTAATTGTTAACTAAGATGAACCAACTAGCCCAACAACGTACCCTACTAAACTACATTAGTGTTTTCTTAGGTGCACAGATGACGAAAATCTATCATTAGTAGTGCACTTCGCAGCGCAGGCACTACAATTTGCGTGAGTGTACCATTATATATCGTGTAGTTATTCTTTGGTTTTATATTGCACATTTAAAGTGAAAACTCAATCTACAGGCTTAAAGATCGATGACCATTTGGGCCATTCAACTTTTCCTACGTTTCGACCTCTTAGTCTTCCTATCCTTTGCACCGTTGTCTGTTTCCTTCTCCCCCTGCTCCACTAAGCCTACCCCTGCTCCAATAAGCCCACGGCAGCTAAGCGGAGACCCCACCTTGAACAACCCGAGATTACTGATACAAGTAGAGCAATGACGTTGGCCTCAGTGCAAGTTTTAGTCGGCGTGCCCTGCACAGGTATTTCTTGATATGTTACGCTTGGAGTTTTTTTTTATTTTTTCGATGGGCATGGGAAAAGGGGCGGGGGAGAGAGGGCGACGTTTCTAAATACGAGTTGGAAGACGGTCTTTGTTCTTTGGTGCTTTTTATGTTTTATCGATGAGATATCCACGATTTTTGAACATATCGTTGACCGAGGAGCAGCCGCACGTAGACGCTTGTTCGAAAGTTGTGTGCATAAATTCACGTTAGTGCGTGTTCGAGCGAAATAAATCACTGCATCCTAAGAGGGAAGTTAGATCCAGCTTCTTACTTGCAGTGGCCAGTGATTGAACGGTGTATAACTTGCATGCAGTATAGACCTTTTTCTCTTTGCTCTCTCAGCTAGTCATCTGGTTGGCACATCCGTTATGGGCAAAAGACATTTAAAAAAAAAGAAAACATTTCAAACCGCAAAATATAAGAAAGGGGGGACAAAAGAGGATCGGTGACGGTTACGCTGATAAGCTAAATGCAATCTATTTTCGAGCCGACGGCAAACAATGCTTCTGCCAAAACAGGAAGCTGTGATATTTAAAGATTCCGACGCCGTTTTTAAATATGCTCATAGACAAGTGGCACTCTACACTTTGGCTTATCAGCAGCTTATCATCCGCCTGAAAGTTTGTTCAAAATGCTGCTGCACTCTTCCCTTCTTGTGGTCCTCACATTTTCATACCAATGAATTCCGGTCCAGGCTTCCGACAGGGCCAGAGGTTATTTAAATAAAGACGGCAATTCACGTGGTTAAAAGTTGCCCTGATCTAAGAAGCACCCAGCGAACACGCACGCGCAGAACGAGAAACAAATTTGGTTCTCGTTTTCTGTCTCTAGACTTCAGTCTTGGGAGCTTTCTTCGCTAATCCTTCAACGTTCAGATTGTGACGTGTCCAGTGGTTGGGGCACACGTTATGCTGGCTTACTTTCTGTTCACTTTCTCGCACAATGAACCTGCCCATGATCGCAACGGCGCGCGCGGACTCATGCCCGACTTTTTTAGTCACCTGTTTCAATCATTCGCCTACCTCGCTCAAATACGTGAGAGCTGCACAGCCTTGCAGAATACCAAGTTTGGTCGTCGCGCTTTAATGCAGCCTAGAAAAGCAAAGATTATATTGATAGGCCTCTTATTTTAATATAAAAAAAACTTGACCGAAAATCGCGACCCGCCGGTAGTTTTTTTTTTTTTTGGGGGGTCAGCGCAGAAATTAGTAATTATGCACGTGCGAGAGCAAATATGAAGTTATTAGTTCCCGCTTGTGAATGACACAGTTTCCAAAAATATGGTCCGCAGTGTAGCGGGGCAAGCGATCATTAGCGATTGGCAGCCGTGTTTCTGACGGTGCCCCTGTTTTTTGGGCCAAAATGTCAAAATAGGAGGCGTGTAGCCATCTTTCATGTCAGCAGTAGTAATAAAAATATGACGCATAACTCCATCATTTTTTTTTACGAGCGCGGTTTTAGTCGTTTGTTTTCGGCATGAGCGGTGTCGCCGTCGGCGTAACCGCGCGTTGATTATGGAACGTTTCCTATAACGACGAAACGCGTGACATCACGCATAACGTCAAGAGGGTCATGAGTTACGTAGCGAGGGTCACTAGGATCACGAGTGACGTCACGAGTTACGTCAAGAAGTCACGACGAAGGTCACGAACTTCTCATTGAAGGTCACGTGCAGCTCACGACCTCCATAAGGCCTTCACGAGGGACGTCACGAGGGTGGCTAGGGTCACGAGTGACGTCACGTGGCAGGAGAGGGAGGGGGAGGGAGGAAGGGGAGTGAAGGAGAAAGGAGAAGGAGGTTAGAGAAGGGGGAGAAAGGATGAGGTGGGCATGAGGAGAAGGAAGGAGGAGGAAGGGAAGGAGGGAAAGGAAGGAAGAGGAAAAGAGTTGGAGGAGGGAGAGAGGGTATAGAGGAGAAAGAGGAGGGACATTCATTCCTATCCGTACCCTCCCCTCCTCCTCCTCAAGAGGTCGTGCCCACTAATTCTGCATTAGAGGACATTATAAACGTCTTTTATTTTTTTTAGAATACTTATAGGCCGCATAATAAGGAGCGATCAAGAACAGAACGTCTCAAAAACTACGTTAGTGCACCTTTTTACCACTATGCCTATTTCAGATTGGCCATTAAAAAACATTCCAGCTAAAACATTATGACGAAACGTGTAATGTATTAACATGATAAAAATGGCTGAGAGTACCTCTATATCTCCGCCTCTACCGCAAAGTTCTGACCTTTATTAACGCTTTGTAGCCGCTGGCAGCATGGTGGATGGCAAAGCACGCCTGCTGTAAACAAGTAATAAAAATAAGATACCCTGCTCTCCTAGTAGTGTCTTTCCCTCATAGCATGCTTGACCACTCGACTACAAAGTCGGCGTCTGAGACATTAATGCAAAAACTTAGTAATTAATATTCCACAGGTAGCCCGTGGCTGTGAAAATATTTAGGTAGTAGGCTTATTCCGCAAGTCAACGTTAAGACACGCATGAACACAAAATGGGTATGTCGGTATTCCCTGAACGCTAAACGGTCAAGAAAAAGAAACAACGAGAAACAACAATGGAAACCCGGTCAAGGCTGGTTTTCAATTCCTAGAAAGCTGGCGAGGGAACGGATGTATGTCCAAAAAACGAAGGGCTCGGCATCGCAAGAATACTCAAGAAGGCCGTTAGCACGCCTTCCTGAGATGTATCTTTCTTCCCACACCGACACGAACCTCTCAAACCTGATGCGTGCAATCACTCGCGAAGAACTCAAATATTTACATAGGGCAGCCGCGTACACTTTTGGCATCGTTCCGGCCATCCGGTGAATGATACGAAAACAAATAGGCTATCCGACCTAAATTTCGTTCAGCCTTACAGACTCTAACGTTCAGTACTCCATGTTTGTCCATTTCCGCATACAAGCCAACACACTTGTGCGCATACCAGCTGCCCCTCCTTTATATGCAGCACGACCTCGACACTCTCTTCATTTACGCCGCGAAGCCCATGTCTAGAGGACCCATGACAACCGACGAATAAGTTCTCATTGCCAGGTTCCCGGCCACGTCCTCCGCTAATGTCGGCACCGGTTAAATGATATAAGCCCCACACCCATGCTTCCTTCTCGAGACCGCACCATTTTCGAAGACTGCAGTCGTTCTTATGATTATCGGCACGTCGATAATTCGTCTTTTTCGCCGGTTTTCAGTAACCTGCGCCGAGCACACACACACCGGAATCGTTCCTCACGTCAGCACAACAAGCCCTGTTTTGCAACCAGCACCCCGGCGTAGTCGCTCACCGTCACCCACCCGTTTCGGCACCGCTCTATTCTTCTATACAATCAATATTGCCCCCTCAATGTCTCAGCAGACAAACTAAAGACCGAAGCCTGCATCGACAATGGAGGTCAGCCTGAATCTCAGCCATAAAAAAGTCTCCTTTCTAGGGACCAACGAATTTCACAACGGAAATATGACAAAAACACTTTCATGCTTTATTTGTCACTGGAGCAGCAAAGTCGTGCATTCCCTTGAAAGTTCGCCGATGTTTATAAAAAGCACTCGCGCAGCTATCTCACGTTAACCTGATCCGGATGGGCAATGTCGAATTTTTGCACCCTCTCGGGTATTGTACAGCGCACTTAAGGTTTAGTGCCAACAGATACATTGTCATGGCCACTGTACTTTCCACCTGCACCACTGGCGTAATTTCTGGTTAAGATTTTCTTCCTTCAACCGCCACCTTCGTCGACTGTGCAAATCATTAAATTCGTCTGAATTCTTCAGCAGACATCGCTGAACGTATTGAGACCCCTCTTACCGCCCTCCAAACAGACTATGACCTGTTCTTACTGCCTCACTCGGCAGTGGCTGACACTCTCTGCGTTCAAGACTGGGTAAATTTAACCTTCGGACTCATCGAACCCATTTACGCTACGTTCACACACACAAACAAAATCGTCATTCCTTTTTCTCTTGCGTACATCACACAAGATAAATGTAACATTTTGATCACCAACACTTTAGTTCAATTGCAGGTAATTCCACGAGGCCGTTGCATCGTCACGCTCCGGATGCGTATTGGAGAAAAGTTTCGATACAATTTTCCCATGGCTGCAAATATCAACCCCCTCACCGACTGTAACTTAACGGAACAAAACAAATCATGATGACACAGCTCTTCTTCCAGCCCAACTTCTCAGATCGGACTCTCTGCTATACTGTTACTAGGAAATTTTCGACTTGAGTGCTAAAAATTACCCCTGAACGATGCTGCACGAACAAAACATTCATACCGGTAACTCACGCCCAATTCAAGCGAGACCGTGCCGAAACTCTGCAGCGGAACATCGGACAATCAAACAACAAATTGATGACATGCGCGAAAAGGAGTGGTCGAGCCTCATCCAGTCGTTGGTCGTTTCCTGTCATCCTTGTTCGAAATAGAGATATCACCTGGAGCTTCTGTTCAGAGAATCGTCGTCTCAACGAAATCACGGAAAAAGACGTCACCTCCTGCCAAGAATCAACAAACACTCGACACGCTACAAGGCTCGTCGTAGTTTTCATCAATGGACCTTCGAAGCAGATACTGGCAAGGTCATCTTGCCTTTACTTGATACAACTATAATCACCTTTCTGGCTTATCATGGCCATTCCAGCTTCAAGGTTACGCCTTTCGGGCTTCGTAATGCGCCTGCAATATTCGATCCCATGATGAATACTCAACCTCGTAGCTTATTTTGGACTATTTGTATCTGTTATCTGGACGATCTTGTGGTCGTTCTCCAAAATTTGAAGAAAACATCTGACGACTCCGCAGATTAATTGAATGCATACGAACTGCTGGACTCCCACTGAACTGCAAGAAGTGCATTTTCGGCGCCCTGGAAAAATGCTTGATCATTTAGTCAGTTCCGATCAATGCCGCCAAATCCTGGCAAGGTACGGGCCGGGCTCGCATTCGATTTTCCTGTCCCACAAAACATCAAGCATGTGAGGACGTTTTTAAGTTAATGCACCTACTTTCAAAATGTATACATCAATCTTTTTTTCATTCCTGAACCTTTAAATCAACTGCTACGCAATGGCATTCCCATTTGATGAGCCCCAGCTAGATACGTCAAATGAATTGTTAAAAAATGAGTTCATCAATTTTCTTTGTTTTTGGTCACTTCGTTGAACGTCATGACAACGATGTCCCAACCGACGCCTGTGGAGAGGGAATAGGTGCTGTTTTTGCTCAACATCACAACATCCAGCAGCGTGTCATCGCAGATACTGGGCGAAAAACGCCGAACGCCATTTTTCAACAAGAGAAAAGGATTGTGTAGCAGACATCTCGGCAGTTTCCACATTTCGCCCTTAATTGTATTACTAACCCCTTCGTATTGTAACCGGCCTTGACACGATTTGCTTGGTTTCCTTTTAAAAGACCCATCAGGACGCCTTTGCCGCTTGTCCTTTAAACAAGAGGAATACCTCCTCACGCTTGTATGTAAGTCAAAGAACCGACAACTTTACTCCGACAGTCGTTCTCGGTGTCCACTTCCCAACAATGTGGCCTTTTCTTATGAGACTCACGCACCAGACTTCACGGCAAACCTTCATAATCTCAACATGTCATCAGTGCAACTCACTGACAATTCTCTCAGGTTATTAATTCTTAACCTGCAAGGTTTACCAGCATCTTGCCCTCAGCATGTTCAGCGACATGTCCACATCTCTTCTCTTCGAAAAAACGTTATCTATAGATTTTATTTTGAATCCCAAGGATGGCAATAGCATCTGTAGTACCCCGACACCTACAAAAAAAAATTCCAGCTAACCATGACAGCCCCACCGCCGAGCACCACGATTTTTCTAAAACGTACTTTCGAATCCGTGACAAATTCTACCGAACGGATATTCAGCGAACGATTAACAAAAATGTTCAAAGATGCAACTTATTCAAACCGAAACACGACCCACCCAAAAGCCTACCGAATCTCTTTGGCAATTATCTGCTCACCACACACCTTTTGACGCGTTAGAATCGACTTCCTTCTACCCTTTCCTCAAACTAAAACAAAAACATCCGTTGATCATTGTAGCAGTTCATTACCTAAAACTATACGAAGAAACAAAATGCGCTCCCGGCAGCCACAGCACTTCATGGTGCAGATATCTTTCTACAAAAGAATCTTCTAAGACACGGCGCCTTACGGTTTATCATCACGGAAGGAGGAACACCCTTCATGGCAACCCTTATTAAAAAACAAAATAGGTCGCATCGCGAGCAGATTTCATTTTATAACTACTGCCTACCATCCGCAAAATAATGGATTGACAGAAGGACTCAATTAAACGCTTGTCGACACGAATTTTATGTATCTTAGAGCTGACTAGGTTAATTAGTACGCTATTTTGCCCAACTTAAACTATGTTTACTATACCAGCCCGCAGGCTACTACAGGAATTTTCACGCTATTATCGTTTGGTTGTATGGGAACCGATGTCCACCAAAGACACGCTGTTACCGTGCATCAATGACTGTTGTCTGGACACATACCACCAACATGTCCATTCCTATGCCGAAGATGTTCAACAGATATCATATATTCGCACCCAGCAATCCCAGCAACGAGAGATCATTCGTCAAGGCAACCCACAACCTTCCCGCCTCCTACAATGTGTGCGACGAAGTTCTTGCTGGGACGACTTGTCAGCCTGGAAGGTACGCAAAATTTGAGAAACGCTTACACGGCACACATTTGGAATATCTCGGAAGCTTTCCTCTACGAATTGCGAAGTCACACCTGACGGATTCACTGCACCACTGCCACTCTCAAATCTGCCGATATCGTCAGCATCGCGGAACTCCGACCCTACTAGCCGTCGAGTCCCATAACATCTGCGGTCGTTGGAGCGGCCTACTCCCAGAGGAGACGCACGCTGTTAGGAAGAGAGGAAGAAGAAGTGGGGGTCAGGCGACAGTGGGCGAGCCGAGGCTCTCTCGTATTTGCAAAGAGCGGTCACCGTGGACGCACATTCGTATTCAAACTTCATTCATTGTACCTTGCGTCAATTCAGAGCCTCACAATATATAAAGGTGTTGCTAAGCTTTACACAATTGTATAAAAATAGCCGTGAAAGTTGCACTTATGCTGCTTGCGCTGGTGAGTGTTTTCTTCCGAGTGGGACATAACATACGGAGACATAATCGGAACGATTTCTCGGTTAAATAAATTATAATTTTTAACTATTTTTTTAATAAGTGTGAAAGTCGACATAATTTTAAATAGTGACTTGCATGAGCGTCATCAAAAGCAGTACACCAGCTCTTTAAATATATAAGGAAGTGGCAGCATTTCATGGCGTACTAGAAAAAGAGAAAAAAAAACTCTCGGCTTCACAGGTGTCGGTATCTTATCGGACCGCTTACCTTTGCGTCCACCGTTAAGCTCTGCGATGGTCGCGGCGCCAGCCCAGCGCCCCGCCTTCCTCATGCATGAAGTGTGGCTATCACGAGTGCCGCGCGTGTCTGCCACTGCGGAGCAGGAGCATGGGCGCACAGA
>JAZHYW010037178.1:0-72325 GCA_037355805.1 Ixodes ricinus
ATTATATATGCTGTAGTTTTTTTGTGTTTTTATATTGCATATATAAAGTGAAAACTCAATCTACAGGCTTAAAGTTCAACGACCATTTAGGCCATTCAACTTTTCCCACGCTTCGACTACTCAGTCTTTCTATCCTTTGCACCGTTGAATGTTTTCTACTCCCCCTGCTCCGCTAAGCCTACCCCTGCTCCACTAAGCCCACGGCGGCTAAGCCATAGACCCCAACTAAGAAAAAAAGGGGATTACGATACAATAGAGCAACCCCAACATGATTGACAAGCGGCCTTGTGTCCGCGTGTTCCAATGACGTTTTCCTCAGTGCAGGTTTTTGGTCAGCGTGCCCTGCACAGGTATTTCTTGATATGTTACGCTTGGAGTTTTTCTTTTTTTTTCTTTTTTTTCGATGGGCACAGGAAAAGGCGCGGGGAGGGGGTGACGTTGCTAAATACGATTGGAAGACTGTTTTTGTTTTTCGTCGCTTTTTATGTTTTATCGAGGAGATATCCACGATTTTTGAACATATCGTTGGCGGAGGAGCATCCGCACGCAGACGCTTGTTCGAAAGTTGTGTGCATAAATTCACGTTGGTGCGTGTTCGGGCGAAATAATTCACTGCATCCTGAGAAGGGAAGTTAGATCCAGCTTCTTACTTGCAGTGGCCAGTGATTGAACGGTGTATAACTTGCATGCAGCATAGACCTTTTTCTCCTTGCTCTCTCCTCTAGTCATCTGGTTGGCACAACCGTTATGGGCAAAGAAATATTTAAAAAAAGAAAACATTTCAAACCGCAAATTATAAAAAAGGGGGACAAACGAGGATCGGTGATGGTTACGCTGATAAGCTAAATGCAATCTATTTTCGAGCCGACGGCACACAATGCTTCTGCCAAAACCGGAAGCTGCGATATTTAAAGATTGCGACGCCGTTCTTAAATAGGTTTATACACAAGTGGCACTCTACACTTTGGCCTATCAGCAGCTTATCATCCGCCTGAAAGTTCGTTCAAAAATGCTGCTGCAGTCTTCCTTTCTTGTGGTCCTCACATTTTTATACCAATGCATTCCGGTCCAGGCTTCCGACTGGGCCAGAGGTTATTTTAATAAAGACGGCAATTAACGCGGGTTAAAATTACCCTGATCCAAGAAGCAGCCAGCGAACACGCAACGCGCAGTACGAGAAACGAATTTGGTTCTTTTTTTCTGTCTCTAGACTTCAGTCTTGGGAGGTCCCTTCGCTAATCCTTCAAAGTTAAGATCGTGACGTGTCCAGTGGTGGGAGCACCCTTTATGCTGGCTTATTTCTGTTCACGTGCTCGCACAATGAACCTGCCCACCATCGCAACGGCGCGCGCGGACTCATGCCCGACTTTTTTAGTCCCCTGTTCCGATCATTCGCCGACCTCGCTCAAATACGTGAGAGCAGGAAAGCCTTGCAGAATACCAAGTTTGGTCGTAGCGCTTTAATGCAATCTAGAAAAGCAAAGATTGTATTGATATGCCTCCTATTTCAATACAAAGCAAAAAAAAAACTTAATCAAAAATCGCGACCCGCCGGTATTTTTTTTTTTGGCTACTGGGCCAAAAAAAAATCAGTGTCATTGCACGTGCAAGAGCACATTTGGAGTTACTAGTTCCCACGTGTGAATGACACAGCTTTCAAAAATATGGTCCGCAGTGTCGCGGGGCAAGCGATCAATAGCGATTGGCAGCTGTGTTTCTGACGGCGCTCCTTGGAATTTGGGTTAAAATGTCAAAAAAGTGGCCGTGTATAGCCATCTTTCATGTCAGTAGTAATAATGGCAATCAGGCGCATAACTCCACCTAATCTTTTGTTTTTAGAGCGCAGTTTTTAGGCGCTTGTTTCCGGCTTGAACGGCGTCGCCGTCGGCGTAACCACGCGTTGCATTATGGGACGATTCCAATAATGACAAAACACGTGACATCACATATAACGTCAAGAGTGTCATTAGTTACGTAAGGAGGGTCACTGGGATCACGAGTGACGTCGCGAGTTACGTCAGTAAGAACACGACGAAGGTCACGACCTTCTCATTGAAGGTCACGTGCAGCTCACGACCTCCATGAGGCCTTCAAGAGTGACGTCACGAGAGTGACTGGGGTCACGAGTGACGTCACGTGGCAGGAGAGGGAGGGGGAGGGAGGAAGGGGAGGGAAGGAGAAAGGAGAAGGAGGTTAGAGAAGGGGAGAAAGGAGGATGAGGGCAGGATGAGATGGGAGGAGGAGGAAGGGGAGGAGGGAAGGGAAGGAGGAGAACAAGAGTAGGAGGGGAGGAAGAGAAGGTATACAGGAGGATGAGGAGGGTCATAAATTCCTCTTCGTACCCTCCCCTCCTCCTCCTCAAGAGCTGCGCTCTAAGTCTGCATCAGTGGAAATTGTAAACGTATTTCATTTTTTAGAATACTGAGAGGCCACATAATAAGTAACGATCAAGAACTGAACGTCTCAAAAACTACGTTAGTGCACCTTTTACCACTATGCCTATTTAAGATTCGCCCTTAAAAAAACATTCCAGTGAAAACATTATGACGACACGTGTAATGTGTCGTCATAATGATAGAAATGGCCGAGAGTACCTCTATAGCTCCGCCTCTACCGGAAGGTTCTGACCTTCAATAGCACTTTGTAGCCGCTGGTAGCATGGTCGATGACAAAGCACGCCTGCTGTATACAAGTATTATAAATAAGATACCCTGCTCTCCTAGTACTGTCAGTCCCTCATAGCATGCTTGACCACTCGACTACGAAGTCGGCGTCTGAGACATTAGTGCAATTATTCATTATTAATTATTCCAGAGGTAGCCCGTCTCTGTCGAATATTAATGCAGTAGGCTTATTGCGCAAGTCAACGTTAAGACACGCACGAACACGAAATGGGTATGTCGGTATTACCTGAACGCTGAACTGTCAAGAAAAAGAAACAACGAGAAACGACAATGGAAACCCGGTCAAGGCTAATTTTCAATTCCTTGAAAGCTGGTGAGGGAAGCGGATATATGTCCAAAGAACGAAGGGCTCGGCATCGCACGAATACCCAAGAAGGCGTTAGCACGCCTTCCTGACGTGTATTTTCTTCCCGCACCGACACGAACCTATCGAACCTGATGCGTGCAATCACTCGCGAAGAACTCAAATATTTTCTTGGGCAGCCGCGTACACTTTTGCCTGCGTTCCAGCCATCCGGTGAGTGATACGACAACAAATATGCTATCCGATCTAAACTTCGTTCAGCCTTACAACCTCTAACGTACATTACTCCATGTTTATCCATGCCGCATACAAGCCAACACACTTGTGTGCATACCAGCTGCCTCCTCCTTCATATGCAGAACAACCTCGACAATCTCATTAAATACGCCGCCAAGCCCATGTCTGGAGGACCCATGACAACCGACAAATAAGTTCTCATTGCCACGTTCCCCGCCAAGTCCTCTGCTAATGTCGGCACCGGTTAAAAGATATAAGCCCCACACCCATGCTACCTTCTCGGGACCGCAACACCTTTGAAGACCACCGTCGTTCTTGTGATTATCGGCACGCCGATAATTCGTCTTTTCGCCGGTTTTCAGTATCCTGCGCTCAGCACACACACACCGGAATCATTCCTCGCGACAGCACAACAAGCCCTGTCTCGCAACCAGCACCCCGGCGTAGTCGCTCAACGTCGCCCACCCGTTTCGGCACCGCTCTATTTCCCTATACAATGATCTTACCCCTTCAATGTCTCAGCAGTCAAACTAAAGACCGAAGGCTGCATCGACAATGCAGGTCAGCCTGAATCTCAGCAATAAGAAAAAGTCTCTTTTTCTAGGGACCAACGAATTTCACAACGGAAATATGACACAAACACTTTCATGCTTTATTTGACACTGGAGCAGCAAAGTCGTGCATTGCCCAGAAAGTTCGCCGACGTTTATAAAAAGCACTCACGCAGCTATCTGAGGTTAACCTGATACGGATGAACAATGATGAATGTTTTCACCCTCTCGGGTATTGTACAGCGCACTGAAGGTTTAGTGACAACCGATACATTGTCATGACCACTCTATCTCTACCTGCACAACTGGCGTCATTGCTGGTTGGGATTTTCTTCCTTCAACCGCCATTTTCATCGACTGTGCAAATCATAAAATTCGTCTGAATTCTTCAGCAGACATCGTTGAACGTATTGAGACTCCTCTTACCGTCCTCCAAACAGACCATGACCTGTTCTTACTCGTCTCACTCGGCAGTTGCTGACACTCTCTTTGTTCAAAACTGGGTAAATTTAACCTTCGGACTCATCGAACCCATTTACGCTACGTTCACACACACAAACAAAATCGTAACTTACTTTTTCTCTTGCGTACATCACACACGATAAATGTAACGTTTTGATCACCGACACTTTAGTTCAATTGCAGGTAATTCCACGAGGCGGTCGCATCGCCACGCTCCGGATGCGTATTGAGAAAAGTTTCGATACACTTTTCCCATTGCTGGTAAATACCAACCCCTCACCGACTGTAACTTCGCGGAACAAAAACAAATCATGATAGACACAGCTCTTCTTCCAGACCAACATCTCAAATTGAACCTCTGGTCTGCTGTTAATAAGAAATTTTCGACTTGAGTGCTAAAAATTACCCCGAACGATGCTGCACGAACAAAACATTCATACCGGTAACTCACACCCAATTCGAAGCAGACCGTACCAAAACTCTGCAGTGGAACATCGAACAATTAAACAACAAATTGATGACATGCGAGAAAAAGGAGTGGTCGAGCCTTCATCCAGTCATTGGTCGTTTCCTGGTCATCCTTGTTCGAAATGGAGATATCACCTGGAGCTTCTGTTCAGAGAATCGTCGTCGCAACAAAATCACAGAAAAAGATGTCTCCTCCTGCCAAGAATCAACAAAACACTCGACACGCTACAAGGCTCGTCGTAGTTTTCATGAATGGACCTTCGAAGCAGATACTGGCAAGGTTATCTTGCCTTTACTGATACAACCTATAACCACCTTTCTGACTTATCATGGCCATTCCAGCTTCAAGGTTACGCCTTTCGGGCTTCGTAATGCGCCTGCAATATTCGAGCCCATGATGAATACTCAACCTCGTAGCTTATTTTGTACTATTTGTATCTGTTATCTTGACGATATTGTGGTCGTTCTCCAACATTTGAAGAAAACATCTCACGACTCCGCAGGTCAATTGAATGCATACGAACACCTGGACTCCCACCGAACTGCAAGAAGTGCATTTTCAGCGCACAGGAAAAAAAGTGCTCGATTATTTAGTCAGTTCCGATGTATGCCGCCAGATCCTGACAAGGTACGGGCCGGGCCGCATTAGACTTTCCTGTCCCTCAAAACATCAAGCATGTGCCGACGTTTTTAAGTTTATGCACCTACTTTCTAAAATGTATACCTCAATATTTTTCTCATTTCTGAACCTTTCAATCAGTTGCTACGCAATTTGATACCTCTTCGATGAGCCCCAGCCCGACATATGTCAAAAGAAGTGTTAAAAAATGAGTTCATCAATTTTCTTTATTTGGTCACTTCGCCAAACGTCACGACACCGAAGCTCGAACACACGCCTGTGGAGAGGGAATAGGTGCTGTTCTTGCTCAACATCACAACAACCAGCAGCGTGTCATCGCAGATACTGGCCGAAAAATGCCGAACGCAATTTTTCAACAAGATTAAGGAAGGTGTAGCAGACATCTCGGCAGTTTCCACATTTCGTGCCTAATTGTATTGCTAAGCCTTTCGTATTGCAACCGACCATGATACGATTTGCTTGCTTTCCTTTTTAAAAGACCCATCAGGACGCATTTGCCGCTTGTCCTTGAAACAAGAGGAATACCTCCTTACGCTTAAATCAAACAACCGACAACTTTACTCCGGACAGTCGTTCTCGTTGTCCACTTCCCATCAATGCGCCCTTTCTTATGAGCCTCATGCACCAGACATTACGGCAAACCTTCATAATCTCAACATGTCATCAGTGCAACTCACTGACAATTCTCTCAGGTGATTAACTCTTAACCTGCAAGGTTTACCAGCATCTTGCCCTCAGCATGTTCAGCAACATGTCTGCATCTTTTCTCTTCGAAATAACGTTATCTATAGATATTACTTTGAACCTTTAAAAATGGCAACTGCATCTGTAGTACCCCGACGCCTACAAAAAAACAGAATTCAAGCTAACCATGACAATCCCACTCCCGGGCACCACGATTTTTCTAAAACGTTCTTTCAAATTCGTGACAAATTCTACCGAACTGACATGCAGAGAACCATTAACAAATATGTTCAAGAATGCGACTTATTCAGACCAAAACACGACCCACCCAATCGCCTACCGAATATCAATGGCAATTTTCTGTTCACCACACAACTTTTAAGGCGTTGGAATCGACTTCTTCTACCTTTTCCTCAAACTAAATACAAAAACATCGGTTGACCATTGTTGCAGTTGATTACCTGAATACTGTACGCCGAAACAGATGCGCTCCCGGCAGACACAGCGCATCATGGTGCAGATATCTTTCTACAAAAGAATCTCCTAAGACACGGTTTGTCATCACGAAGGAGGAACACCCTTCATGGCAACCCTTACTTAAAAACAAATAGGTCGCCTCGCGAGCATATTTCATTTTATAACTACTGCCTACCATCCGCAAAAGAATGGATGGACAGAACGACTCAATCAAACGCTTGTCGACACGAATTTGATGTATCTTACAGCTGATTAGGTTAATTGGTACGCTATTTTGCCCAACGAAAACTATGTTTACTATACCAGCCCACAGGCTACTACAGGAATTTCGCCCTATTATCGTTTGTTTCTACGGGAACCGATGTCCACCCGGGACACGCTGTGAGCGTACATCAATGACTGTTGTCTGCGATACATACCACCAACATGTCCATTCCTATGTCGAAGATGTTCAACAGATATCATATATTCGCACCCATAAATCCCAACAACAAGATATCATTCGTCATGGCAAGCACAACCTTTCCGCCGCCTACAATGTTTGCGACGAAGTTCTTGCTGGGACTACTTGTCAGACTGGAAGGTGCGCCAAATTTGAGAAACGCTTAAACGGCACATTTGGAATATCTCGTAAGCTTTCCTTTATGAATTGCGAAGTCACTCCCGCAAATTCACTGCACCACTGCCGCTCTCAAATCAGCCGATATCGTCAACATCGTGGAACTCAAACCCTCCAACCGTCGAGTCCCACAACATCAGCGGTCGTTGGAGCGGCCTACTCTCAGAGAGACGCACGCTGTTAGGAAGGAAGAAAAAGTGGGGTCAGGCGACAGTGGGCGAGCAGAGCTCTCTCATATTTGCAAAGAACGGTCACCGTGGACGCACATTCGTATTCAAACTTCAATCATTGTACCTTACATCAAATCAGAGCCTCACAATATATAAGGTGTGTTTTAAGCTTTACACAATTGTATAAAAATAGCCGTGAAAGTTGCACTTATGCTGATTGTGCTGGTGAGTGTTACTTCCAGTGGGACAAAATATACGAAGCTAATCGGAACGATTTCTCGGTTAAATAATTATAATGTTTAATTAATTTTTTAATAAGTGTGAATCGACATAATTTTAAATAGTGACTCGCTGAGCGTCATCAAAAGCAGTAAATCAGCTCTTTAAATATATAAGGAAGTGACAGCATTTTATGGCGTACTAGAAAAAAGAAAACAAAACTCTCAGTTTCTAGGTGTCGGTATCTTATCGGAGCGCATCTTTGCGTCCACCGTTAAGCTCTCCGATGGTCGCGGCGCCAAGCCAGCGCCCCGCCTTCCTCGTAATATGCATAGAAGTGTGGCTCACGAGTGCTGCGCGTGTCAGCCACTGCGGAACAGGACCATGGGCGCACAGATGCGCTGCGATGTAAAGCCGAAGCCAAGAAACGCTACCAGATTGTGCGTTTCTACTTAACGCGGTAAAATACTACCCCTGCCCATAGCCTCCTCTATACTCATGAAAGTCCTGGCAGTTCGGCGAGAGAGCCAAAGAGTTCGCGGTCGCAGGTTTGAGCGCGAAGATCTTAAAGCAGTGAAAATGTCTGGTATTGAGTGCACAGCTTCTGCAGCTGCGAGGACTCGAAGCATGGTTTTCAAACTCGACGAGAAAGGAAGTGGTATCGCGAAGAACGTGAGAAGCTACCGAGGAGACATTCCATTGCTCGAGAGAAGTGTGTTTTGGCGTACCTGCCACGGCGGGGCGCCCGGTACATACCTCTAATCTCACCCGTTGTCTGCCACACTAGCTCTTCACTTTTGTGTCCGCGTCCATTGTCGATATGTCAGGCTTTGTTAACGTAGAGAAGTCTATGCCCCGCTTTATATGTTTATAAAAAGAGTTCGTTTTGTTGTTTCGATGACACTCATCCAGTTTCTAATCGGAACTATATTCTGTTTTATATAAATTTAGAAAATGTTAAATTACAAGTTTTAAATAATTAGCCGACTGATGGTTACCCTATTGAAAAAACCAGCTCAAGCTGGTCCCAGCTTCAAGCTGCGGTTATTGCCCCAGCATGCCCAGATTGGCATGGTGGTCATGGTGGTTGATCTGGTCATACTGGTCATGCTGGTTGATCTGGTTATACTGGTCATGGTGGCTGATCTGGTCCCAGCTTCAATCTGGGTTATTGCCCCAGCATGCCCAGTTTGGCATGGTGGTCATGATGGTTGATCTGGTCCCAGCTTCAGCTGGGTTACTGCCCCAACATGCACAGTTTGGCATGCTGGTCATGATGGCCATGCTGGTGGACTTCCCAAGCGGTTTAACCTGTTTAAATTAATACACAATATAAAATGACCGCATCTCCACGTGGTGGATGATGTTGATTGGGGCGAAGCTCCGGTGGTGCTGATGATACTGCTTTTGGTCATAGGTATTGCTGCTTGCTGTCGGCGTTGACACTTTGCCGCCGTTTCCCGAGCTCTCAACTCCGGGTCCGCTTGGCGTTTTTGACGCTGTGCAGCAGCTTCTCGCGCCCTGGTCTCCGGAGCAGCTTGCTGTCTACGTAGACGCTGAGGCGCTGCATGCCAAGCTTTTCGGTCCTTTTCATTCATGGCAGTAGGAGAATTTCTGGTTTTTAGGTGCCTACATGTCTGTCTGTCTCAGGGTGAAGACATCCATTGTTGCACTGAATCTGCCAGCGCGTGACGCTCTCGCGCACTCGGTGCGTGACTTGGGCGCTAAAATGGCGTCTATGCATTAGCCAAAGCTATGCGCTCGAGCTGAGTGACACCGGATTGCGCGCACTTCAAAATGCATAAAAAAACGATTGGGCGTAAAATATGGCTGAGATGTCACCACTCAAGCAAAAGCGCGCGTGTATGAAGGCACTCTAGTGGTTTTCTTCTTTTCTTTTTTTAAGCAGACAGATGGGATGGCATCTCAGTACTACCTACTCTTTTTTTTCTTCTTTTTTTCTTTTTTCATAATTTTTTTCATCTTTTCTTTCAATTTTTTTTTGCCCTACACGAGCACGTGAGCATGTGCTCACGTACTCGTGAGCACGTGATCTCACGAGCAGAAGCACGAGCACCCGACGCCGGCCTACGGCGGAAGGACACACGGACATGGCTAGCCCCTAAGGAGCTTCGCCCCTAAAAGCCAAGCTCTTCAGAAAAGCCAACTTGGCATCCAATTTATTATTTCCGTACTTGCGGTCGCCCCACATGAGCTCAGATGCTGCATATCCTCAGCGATGACACAGTACTAACCGACGCACAGACAGTGGTTCTCGGTGCGAAGCCAACAATGTTAATTAAACCAGATTGCTTATCTTTCAACACGAAAAATACTAGACACGCGCCAAAAACTGGCAATAGCAAAAGAAAATACTACACGGATGGGAGAAGCGAACCTGGGTCCCGCCAGTGATGAGGGCGAAGCGGCAACTTGCGGTGGTCGGCCGAGGCGAGGAAATCCGTGTGGCTTCGATGGCATTGGCGATACTCCTCGGCACCGCCGTCATTCACGAGCACACACACGTTCGAAGACACGAAGCGACGCCTCAGTCGGGACGCCCGACATCTTCCCGCACTGAACGGACTGCCACTCGCTGTCGCCTCAAATCCCGCTTCGCTTGCACCGTCGTTCAAGTAGTCTCCAAACAACGCGCACACAGCCGTCCCTTCGAAAGTCTGCCGAAGATAGCCAAACGCGTCTCAAATTCTCCGTTTCTACCACTCTCTCCTCTTGCTTGCAGCTTGCAGCGCGCCTGACGCGCCCGGTCATCTACCAAAAACGAGAGGACAAAGAACAGGACGTGGCCTCGTTCCTGCCTAAGCCGACCTTGGCGCGCGCTCCCAGCAATGTCAGTTCGGCTATCTCTAGCCGACCTTGGCGTGCGCACTCCCAGCAAGACCAGCTTGACCACCACGATTATTAGTTCGACCAGATTCACCAGCTTGTCTCCCAGCATGACCAGCTTGTCTCCCAGCTTGACCACATTGGCTCCATGGAAAACCAATTTGACCAGTTAGGACCAGACTGGCTCCCAGCTACACCAGATTGAATCTAAAACCAGAGTCTAGTTAGACCATGTTGGTTTTCACTTAAACCAGACTGACCAATTTAAATTCTTGCTTGCCCAGCTTAAACCAGCTTGATTGCCACTTAAACCAGTTTGACTACCACATTGACCACATTGACCAGCTTAGTTACCAGCTTGGCCACTTTGATTTTTATGCTGTTTTTTCCGATAGGAGGGACTCTGGAACCGGGGAGGGGCAGGGGCGCCCCTCCCCCCCCCCCCCAACATTTTGCGCAGGGGCAGGGCCCCCACTTTTCGACCGCTGACTCTGAAATCAAATTTTGAAATAAAAAATAAATATAATCTACGGTGATATTACATTTTGTGGCGTTGATTATCCTTATCCAGCGGACACATCTTCATGAGTCAGGGAATTAACTGTGGGCACCTCTTACGCGGTGGTTCGCTGAACCGTGTTCAGCGAAAATCGAGAAGCGCTGTGTGGTCGTCTGCTCTGTTTCTAGCGGACGACAAAGCGAGGGTGTGCTCGGAGGCGCGATGAGCGAATCCGCCACATGGCGCATGCGCGAAGTTCGGACGGCGCCTGCTATATGGCGCTGGGGGTATGGGACGGCCGCCGCTGTGCCGAGGCTCTCCGGACGCAACAACGGCAGTGCCGAGGCTCTCCGGACGCAACAACGGCAATGTCTAAAAAACAGAAAGGCCTCTCCGAGTTTTAGGAGAGCTCATCATTAAAGCGACCACGTACAGTCGTCGCGGGAGTTAATAGCTCCACGCGAGCGTGCGTTTTTTTCCGAGGGGCGCTTGACTGGTGACTTCGATAGAACTAGAGATGACGTCAGGGCGAGTCCATGCGGAGTGGGCGGGGAAAGCCGTCTCAATTCAAGGGATACCGTTGTTATCATCCGAACGTCCGCTGGCCTGAGTGTAGTTCGAATGAAAAGGGAAGATGAGTCAGCAGAAGTCAAGATCGCCAAGCACGAATGACACGGCAGTTTGAAAGAGAGAAGGAAATACGTCGTATTTTCTAACTTCTGCAGAATCATCTCCCATTTTCATTCGACTTACGCTCACCCGCAGGCAGATGATAGCAACGGTTCACTTGAATTGAGTGGCTTCCCCGTCCACTCCGCATGGACTTGCCCTGACGTCATCTTTAGTTTTATCGCAAGTCACCAGTCGAGCGCCCCTCGGAAATAAACGCGCGCTCGCGTGGAGCTATTAACTCCCGCGACGACTGTACAAGCGATGCCTCGACCTGTAAGTCAATTTCTTCAACTGATCTTACTTTACATTGTAACTGATGTCTTGTGTTGGCTGGCAATGTGCACAATTTTTCTGAAATATATGCATGTTGACTTCATGATGTTTACGCGAGTTCATAGTAATTTTGAAGTTCATTTATTTTGCCTCATTTTACTTGTTTCTATTCCACCACTTCCACATTCTTTTGTATAAATAGTGTCATTTCCTCTACGGAGAGACATCGCCTTTCCTAACAAACTATTTCAATGGCTTTGTTCGCGCTTTCGTTTTCGTACATGCATTTTGCATTTTTTCATGACACATCGCCCGTATACATTCTTTCACAACCTGTTTTACGATGTAAGAGGTTTTTCTCACACTTGTTTGTGTTGATGGACATGTCTCGCCCTCAATTTTTAACTTGAATGTCGTATCTTTTTGTTACACATCGCATAGCATTGTATTTATTCGTTTACTTATCTTTTAAAAACTGCATTATTTTTGCCATTGCCCCGCCACCTTCCCCTAGTGGCTTTTCCACATGAGCGGTGCCATGAATGTTTGAATTAGAACTTTACAATTCTTTTCTGAACGCGATCGTTCAGAAAAATGCCGGGACAAGCGTGCATGCTAGCTACCATATGTAGGGAAACACCTGGAGATTCATTGTGGGTGGCATTCTTTCCTCAAAGTTCACACAGTACACACAAAGTACACACGGACGAGGTGCCCGTGGTGCATTTCGTCCAGTATCATCTGCGCGAGATTACAACTGCGCACGGCAAAATACAACCACAATAATCAACGTCACTAGCATAAGAGACCCGAAACGCGCTTTATAAACTTCCGAGTGGACGGTTGAACCTAAGCCCCCCCCCCCCCGGAAAAAAATCCTGGCTAGGCGCCTGTTCACAAGGTATATTGCGTCACATTTTTTTGTCGCCAGTTTGATTATTAATGTGTTTCTAATGACCCTTCGTATATATAAAATGGCCAAATATGAGAAATAAAAAGAAAACAAAACGTACAAAGCCGACAGACGAGATCAAGAAGCTTGCGGGTATAAATTGGTCGCAGTTAGCACAGGACAGGGTTAATTGGAGAGCTATCCCTATTGAAAAATATTTTTTACCGGAATGTCATTTCCAGTAAAAGTCTATTTTACTGGATTATGGGACTGTTTTCACTTCCAGTAAAGCCGTAGTTTACTGGAATGTCATCGGATTTTTACTGGAATGTCACCGGTTGTTTTACAGGAATGTTACCGGTTTTTTACCCGAATGTCACCGGATTTCTACCGGAAGTTTATTTCCAGTAAACATCTATTTTACTGGATTATGGGACTCTTTTCGCTTCCAGTAAAGCCACAATTTACCAGAAGATCACCATATAATAATATCTTTATTATCTTCAAAAAAATACATGTGTGCGTGCTGGCCCACGAAAGCAAAGATGCTTGTATGTGAGACCAGGCAGCCAATAAAATACGGTGACACAGTGAACACTAGCGAAACAAAACAAACAAACAACAAAAACGTAGGAATGTGGGCAACGAATACGCACTAAGAAATTATATAATCATTATTGCGCGAGCGTGAGGCACAATTCTCTTACATTCCGTTTTACCGCACGAAAGGATGATATGTTCAGCAAAGACTCTGGCAACGATTCGGTAACAATAAAAGTGGTTAGTCCACAGAGACCTGAAGGTTCTATGTATCTATTTAACCGGGTCGATACCAGTGAAACAATTTGCACAGCTGTAGACAAAAGCAATCAGACCAAATAGGAACAACCGGGTTCTTTGTCGCAAAAGATATCTTTCAAGGTACTTACAATGCCGCTGGGTAAATTCCTAGACGTACGGTAATAAAACCGCGCAGATGCTACACACGGACACACACACATATGATCTAAGTAGCACGTTTAGCGAAAACCACGAACGCGCGAAACGAACATCCGCCGCCGTTGAGAAATCACGGGCACAGATGACGATGTCGTCCCTGATGTCGTCGCCGCGGGTGCAGAATGTGTCAGTCGCACGCTTAGCGAAAACCACGAACGCGCGAAATGAACATCCGCCGCCGTTGAGAAATCCCGGGCACACTCACGATGTCGTCCCTGATGCCGCCGCCGCGGGTGCAGCAGGTGTCAGTAGCACGCTCAGCGAAAACCACGACCGCGCGGAACAAACCTCCGCCGCCGTTGAGAAATCCCGGGCACACTCACGATGTCGTCCCTGATGCCGCCACCGCGGGTGCACCATGGCGTCAGTAGCACGCTTAGCGAAAACCACGACCGCGCGGAACGAACATCCGCCGCCGTTGAGAAATCCCGGGCACACTCACGATGTCGTCCCTGATGCCGCTGCCGCGGGTGCACCGGCGTCAGTAGCACGCTTAGCGAAAACCACGAACTCGCGACACGAACATCCGCCGACGTTGAGAAGTCTTGGGCACAGTCTTTTTCGCTCGCTGGATGCTTCTGAAGCCGGACGGACAAAGAGGCGTAAGAAACAGGTCACTGAAAGATATTTTCTTTTCATCTGCACGCGCAGCTGCTCTGGAAGATACAGGTCGCACACATGAAACGAGAATCCGAGACTGAGCGTTCGTTCCTGGCCGGCCGTTGCTCGTTGACGGACAAAGAAGCCGGTTTTCTTTAAAAAAAAAAAAGTCAGCTAAACGACCTTCTCGCATTTTCCCCACGACCCAATGCGAGGGAGAGAGGGTGCGTGGGGACTCGTCCTTGGTGCGAGGCACCAAGGACGCCCAGTCCCCGGCTCGCCTCGGCTTGCCCCTCCTCGCGTCGGCTTTGAGTGAAGTTCGGTAAACAGGGAAGCGAGTCACCCGTTTCGCTGGCTGCTGGCTGCCGGTGACATTTCAGCGAAATCTGTGGAAACCCGATGCCGATGAAATTTCAGCGAAATCCGTTTGCCGGCAAATAATCTCGCACAGACTGCAGAGAAACTGGTTTCGGATGAAAAAGGGGAAAGTGCCCACCTTTTTGGATCGTCAAAACAGTTCGCGGCACGCACTTCTTGATATATGATATATATATGACGTTGCAGTGCTGCACGCACTGCAACGTCGTCCCGAGCTAAAAATCGCACTCACGGGAATGCCGCCCGAGTGGTCTCGTACCTGCTGTGGCCCCGACTTTATCTGTCGCAAATAGCAAGTTGCCGGTGATCGCTGCTCACCATTTTGGATCGTCAAAACAGTTCGCTGCACGCACTTCTTGCAGGATTGCATCCTCGTCTCGAGCTAAAACACGCACTCACGAGAATGCCACTGCATTGGCGGCCACCATTACAAACTCAGTCCCCCTGCTCGACTTGGCTTCCTTGTCTTTAGTCGTTCCCCTTTCGTCGGCTACCAGTTAAGTTCGGTGTCCGGAAAACGAGAGCGGCTTCCGGTAGGATCCCAGCGACGGGTAATCGAAAGTGGTTCTGGCAAAACTTTCAGCGAAAGTGTCTTCCGGTAATATTTCCACCACAGACTGGTAAACGACGCTGGTTTCTGGTGAAAATGAGTGGAAATTAACCCGTTTCCACCGAATGTCACTGGAAGTTTTTGCCGGATTTTTCAATAGGGTATGGGAGAAGCGTTTGCCCTGCAGTGGGGGTAGACAAGCTGATGATGATGATGATGATGATGAAAAATACGGCAGTACTTGCCCCGCCACTCCCAAAATAGTTCCGGAGTCCCTGGTTCCTGCTGACCACGTGCCGGCAGCGAGCTTCCAAGACGGTTCCGGAATTTGCGTTAGGCTGACAGTGAAGGATATGTGGTCCTTCCACAGACAATAAGTGGAAAACTCGCCAACCTCGTGCGGACAGCAATAACGGACTCGACTGCAGCGGCCAGTAAGACTATTTCGCAGCACCTTGAATCAGGTTGTCCGTCACCTAAAATGCTTATTCGCCAGAAATATATTTGAGAACACACTGGCTCGATAGCGCCATCTTGCTGGTAGCCTCGGAACACTTCCAACCAGCGCATAGCTACACTAAAGGTTTCTGCAGCATTTCCACGGTCAAATCTACGCACTACCAACGAGAAATGGTCGCTCATAACGTTCCAATAATTATTTCAAGCGCGTAATAAAAAAATCATGCGTAAAAATAAAAAAATCACGCCTAAAAAATCGCACAAAACACAAACAAACATTACGCCTAAAAAATGGAAAAAAGAATCACGCGTAAAGAAACGTGCACCCAGATAGTAAGTATGCCTGGGATGCTTCATAGATGGCGCCACTGTGTTCTCTTGTGAGTAAATACCCTCGATGCATTTGTGTTCGCAAGTAGCGGTAAGTGCGCCACTTCACTAGACGCATGCCGAGTGCGGCCCTTGAAAGTGAATGGCGGCGGAGCACTCACCCGCGTGACACGTGTCTTACGCGTTCACGCAACAATGGCTGGCGGTACTTGTAAGAAACACCAAGCGTGAATTTCATCAAGAGGCTTTAGGTCGTCAGCAGTCCTCGGTCACACTGAGAAGCATATGCGTGAGCTATTAAATTAACGTGAAACGGACTACAGCAGTCGGCACGGGAATTTAGAAGGTGGAGAGACTCAGAATACACGCGAACTGTGGAACTTCCAAAGCGCCGCGTAAGCGAAAGCCACGGCTCATAAACAGGAGTTACGGAAAGGAAGTGAAAGAATATTCTCCCCTCGAGCGCGACCGCAAGCAGCGGACCTTATCGAAAGAGAGAGCCCCGGTCGACCCGGGAGATTTACGGAAGGTGGGGCAGAAAGAGTTACGACGCACTTCCGGTTATTACACGTCAGCCGAAAGTATGAAGCAGTGCCCAGAAGAGCCGCTAAACCGCCTTCCGACCGGGACCGGCCTCGCCATTGATACACGGTCCTCCCGGGAAACACTAATTCAAAAGCCCTGTGGAATCTTTTGTCTCGTTCTCGCCTTCTTGTTCTTTACCGCGTGTTTTTAAGTTAGGCAATGCGGACTTGTAGGCTTTGCTGAGTGTGTTCATGCATATCCGTTCGTGTTCTATGATTCCCGGTTTTGCTTCGATTCCGTTTTATGATTTATTTTTGTTTTAGGGTGCTTCATTTAAAGATAGTCATTGCAGCCAACAGCATCTGCAGAATAGGTTCAGCCATTCAATTCCAGGAGAAAAATACTATGCTCAATAAGAACGTGGCACTTTTTTTGTAACGCCAAACCATGACGTTAGAAAAAAAAATCGGTGCAAAAAAACAAAAAGATGCTGCACCGCGAAACCTGCGTTTTCGTAACCATGCATGTAAACGATTCCTTGAAAATTAACATTATACGGGAAGTATTCACTGGCGGTCATTGCTGAGTCCGTGGCTGCTAAGCCCGAACTGACGGCGAGCTTCCACGCTGGTTTTGGAAAGTATACACTTATAGTCAAGTTGCAGGTCTTGGTATACCTATGAGTGTGAGCATAGCCTCCTCTATACTGACAAAGCCTGGCAGATCGTCACGTGACGCGGTCACCGAAAGTGAAAAGGTAGAGCGGCAAGACAAGAGTCATGCAACGGGCGCCCCGCTGCGGCGAGACGCCGAAACACACTTGTCCCGAACGCTGGAATGTCCGCTCGTGCTTCTCGCGTTCCTCGGGCCACCCCTTCTCTTCTCGTCGGGTTCGAAAACCATGTTTCGGGTCCTCGCCACTGCAAAAGATGTGCGCTGAATACCGGACTCCCGAGGAATGCTCTCTGCTACCAGATCCGCGCGATCCAAATCTGCGACCGGGCACTCTATGGCTCCGTCATCGAACTGCCAGGCTTTGTGAGTATAGAGGAGGCTATGGTGTGAGCTTATTCTGAGCATGATCGCTGAACAGCGCACTCAAATAGGGTGTCTATTAGAACGCACTGTACTCAATGCAAGTGGCGGGTAGTTGGGGTTCAGCACCCGCCACCGAAGACTGTTTAGAAGAGAGCCACTGAAGTATAGCACACTTTTATGCACAGGCAGAGCTTTGCTCTTTGTGCGATCAGCTTTCCTCCAGATTATAGAGGTTGTAAAAGGCTACCGAAACCAAAATCGATTGAAGCAAAAATTTGTCGTACGGTAGTTTGAAAGACAAGAAGATAGTCATGCCTTAAAATGAGTACGGTGTCTCCGCTGCGAAGGCTTTAGGACTGCTACCCCAACTTGCTACATTTTTGCTTTAAACGTTACAGCAATCTGAACTAAATATCAGTAAACAAATGTTCTTTTTTGTTGCTTTTGCAGTCACTACACTTTTACACGCATGCCAATGTTAGCCCCCCCGAATCGAACTTGTAATCACTTGAGCGTAATCCAAGTCCAAAGACTCTATACATCGAGGTTGCCCATTTCGCATACGCACGGGCGAAAATTGATTCTAAGCAAAATATAAACGCCCCCACACTGAAACCCTGCATGGGGCAAGCCGCTAGCATCATCGAAGACGCTGTCGATTTACGCGACCTAGGCGCGCGCACGCCCAAGAATGAAAACAGCCGAAACTTACATTCGTCCTGCATTTCGACCTTGAGGTACAGCGGGTCACCGAGGTCCACACCTGCGATTTCGTCTCCGGTTCCATTGACGACCTTCAGGCGAACTGGAGGCGTGGGCGCCAGGCCCGTGATGACCTGGGTCAAGCTCTGGAGGTCACTGCAAGGAAACAGAACAAACAACAAGGAGATGAGTTTAGACTGAGCAGTAAAAACATCACTAGTCGCGGAATTTAAATAGCACTTGACGAATGATTGACGTAACTTAATGAACCCGTCTACAGTCGGCGACAGGTTAAAAAAAGAAAGAGTTAATGCGCTGCCTCGAGCACGAGCCTTCTACCTTTGACAGCACTTGGGAAGCACCCGCAGCCCAAGCCTGATAACGGGCAACGAGCGCATCCTGGAGGCGGAACATCTTCTGGGCTCTTGAGTTTTGACCATGTCAGGCCTATGATCCTTATTTTTGTTCCGGCTTCTGTTCTGCATGGTACCTTCTGTTTCGTTTCTGCCTTTTCTCACTCTTGCATCTTAAAGCCGAAATCACACTGGTTACACATCAGACACTGTAGACATTATGACAACATTATCTGCGGACACGTCTCAAGCATATTCGAAGCATGTCTGCCTTATATGTAACGATTAATTAGTCGGGAGTTGTTTATACAACGGGAGGTTAGTCTGCCAGAACATGGCGACATCACTACCCCCTGTAGATGAGAAATTTAGCCGGTGAAGTACAACTGCTAGCATGGGGGTCTTTAAAGGCCGACGACCAGACTCGAGATTCTGCAAGGCAGAAGATCCTCCTCACCATGAGGGAGGGGAAAACAGGCAACGGTGGAGAAGGTAGAAGGGGAGAGCATATTAAGCGAGGGAAAAGTGGAAAGCGCGAACTGGTCGTCGTAGGCTTAACGTGCATCAGACAGTATAGTGATGCACGACCGCATGCCAGTATAGACCTTTTCTGCAAGTGCGCCGCCATCTTGAATTGACGTCACTTCCAGTATGGGCGAAAACATTGTTTTGTCTTTGCCACGCCAATGGAAGGCATTTAGGATATAAGCGTAACCGTCACACTTTCTCGTTTTGCCTCCCCTTTATTTTTTTACTATTTGCAGGTTGAAACGTTTTAGTATTTTTTCGTCGCCCATACCGGATACGCCTATCAGGTGGCTGGGGACGAGTACACAGAAAAGGTCTATACGATGCTCGTCCAGATCGAAACGAGAGGGGTTGGGGATTGAGCCCAGGATCCATGTGTTCAGGGTGTACTAGAACTGGGAGGTGTGCCGACTGCATCGGCCACTCCACGGGAGCTGGGTGTCGTGTGGCCCATTTTTTGCCGCAGGGGCCTGGCGTGTCGCTGCCAATCACAGCGGGGCCAGGAGACCGGTCGGGCAGCGTGTAGCGTGGCTGGCTTTGGGGCGCGTTGGTGTGATTATTTTTCTTGTTTTGCGTGGTGTGTGTGTGTGTGTGTGTGAAGCGATACAATATGATGTGGCTGCTAGGTGTGCCGAAGAAACGAGGGACTCCCAATAATGTCAGACAAATACTGCGAAGAAAAAGACTGGGCGATGGTGTTTGGTGCCCGGCTTACAACTTGGGTTAGAACACGTTTAAAGAGAAACACTCTTTGTTGCGCGGACGCCGTGCGACGTCACTTTGTGCGCAAAAAGGAATCGTCTGATTCCAATAAAAAAATTATACTGAGTCACGCCATTGCATTTGTTTCCGAAGGAAATAAAAACTGATGCAGAGAAAAAAATAAAGTCTAAAAAGAATAAGTGACCTGAGTGACATGTTAGAGAAAACAAAATTCTCCAAGTCGGATTGCTCTTGAATGAAGACATCTGTTAAGTAACGAAGAATTTCGTTTGAAATAAGTAAGATTTGTTTTAGAAAAGTCTATTTTCTACAGTTGCGTCGGCATTGTTTTTTTATCTGCCTATGTTTGTGTCCACATTTTTGGGCGTTTGCTCCCAGGCCCGCGGCAGGGGTTGGGAGCATGAACGGGGAATCGTCTTGTCCTCTCACGCGCGGGGGCTTCGAGCAGTCGCGGTGCTCGGTAGAAAAAGTCGGACCCCGGTCGTTAACTAACGGATTGGGTTTAAGCTTGGGGCGCCAGCGAGAACACCCGTGTCTTGGGCTTCTGTCCGCACTTGTGGCTTTTAAGCGGGTGTACTTGTGCCCGGTGTGTTTCGCCGCTTAGTGTACAAACTTCGCTTCTAATCGACGCAATAACTTAACTTGGTGGCGCCATTCAGACGGCGACGAAAGCATGTAGTGGCTCTACAAGGAATTTGGGTTCGACCGTTGAGGTGTGGGAGGGGGTCACGTTGACAGCTCGCTGATCATTACGTAAGAGTGTATCACGTGACAATGGGCAAATTTGAAGTGATTGCCCTATTGAAAAAACCAGCTTAAGCTGGTCCCAGCTTCAAGCTGGGTTATTGCCCCAGCATGCCCAGCTTGGCATGGTGGTCATGCTGGTTGATCTGGTCATACTGGTCATGCTGGTTGATCTGGTCCCAGCTTCAATCTGGGTTATTGCCCCAGCATGCCCAGTTTGGCATGGTGGTCATGATGGTTGATCTGGTCCCAGCTTCAAGCTGGGTTATTGCCCCAACATGCCCAGTTTGGCATGGTGGTCATGATGGTTAAACTGGTCATGCTGGTGGACTTCCCAACCAGTTTAACCTGTTTAAATTAATACACAATATAAACAAGCCAAGCTCTTCAGAAAAGCCAACTCGGCATCCAATTTATTATTTTCGTACTTGCGGTCGCCTCACATGAGCTCAGATGCTACATATCCTCGGCGATGACACAGTACTAACCGACGCACAGACAGTGGTTCTCGGTGCAAAGCCAACAATGTTAATTAAACCAGATTGCTTATCTTTCAACACGAAAAATACTAGACACACGCCAAAAACTGGAAATAGCAAAAGAAAATACTACACGGATGAGAGAAGCGAACCTGGGTCCCGCCAGTGATGGGGGCGAAGCGGCAACTTGCGTGGTCGGCAGAGGCGAGGAAATCCGTGTGGCTTCGATGGCATTGGCGATACTCCTCGGCACCGCCGTCATTCACGAGCACACACACGTTCGAAGACACGAAGCGACGCCTCAGTCGGGACGCCCGACATCTTCCCGCACTGAACGGACTTCCACTCGCTGTCTCCTCAAATCCCGCTTCGCTTGCACCGTCGTTCAAGTAGTCTCCAAACAACGCGCACACAGCCGTCCCTTCGAAAATCTGCCGAAGATAGCCAAACGCGTCTCAAATTCTCCGTTTCTACCACTCTCTCTCTCTCTTTTCTCGCACACAAAGGTAGCTTGCAGCGCGCCTGACGCGCCCGGTCATCTACCAAAAACGAGAGGACAAAGAACAGGACGTGGCCTCGTTCCAGCCTAAGCCGACCTTGGCGCGCGCGCTCCCAGCAATGTCACTTCGGCTATCTCTAGCCGACCTTGGCGTGCGCACTCCCAGCAAGACCAGCTTGACCACCACGATTATTAGTTCGACCAGATTCACCAGCTTGTCTCCCAGCATGACCAGCTTGTCTCCCAGCTTGACCACATTGGCTCCATGGAAAACCAGTTTGACCAGTTAGGACCAGACTGGCTCCCAGCTACACCAGATTGAATCTAAAACCAGATTCTAGTTAGACCATGTTGGTTTTCACTTAAACCAGACTGACCAACTTAAATTCTAGCTTGCCCAGCTTAAACCAGCTTGATTGCCAGTTAAACCAGTTTGACTACCACATTGACCACATTGACCAGCTTAGTTACCAGCTTGGCCAGTTTGATTTTCATGCTGGTTTTTCCAATAGGGTACGATTAGCCCCGTGCGCTATGTCCCCTTGGCCTTATAATTTTCTTGTACAGACCGCATAACTCTTGCTGTCACGATTTTAAAACAATTATGGAAACTTCAAAAATAAACACTATATACGTATATAAACATCTAAATTTGACAGAAAACTTTTGTGCTATAATTATCGGAAAATTACCGCCCAATTTACGCTAATATTTGCCCACCATATTTACCGGAACATTTTTGCTAGAACTTCAGCGGGTGTATGAGGTCATGACGTACCAGACACGTGTGACGTCAAGCAAAGCGTGGATTCACGTCACACGCGACGTCATGGGACGTCACTTGCCAAGGAAAGCTACTGACTAGACCACGCCCACACGCTTGCACGGTTAAAGAAGGAGCTCGCATTTATATGAGAAGGCTTTGCGAACGGAGCCCGATAACGCTGACGCGTTCCACTCTTAAAGGCAAAGCTTCAGCGTCAACCAAGCTTTCTGCACCAGTGCAGGAGGTGCAGATGATTCGAACGAGCCCAGTGATTATACTATTTAGTCGTTAGTTCATAACCTACCTACGCTGCTAAAAAAAGCTTTGCCAATATATATATTTATATGTATATTTTTTTGTTTAATTTGCGCAAACACCGCTTTGAACGAATACCTGACGTTAATTCTATGTGAGACACGTTTTTTAACGTACGTAATAGAAATCGCAAAAGAAATTAAAGAAAAACAAGCTGCGTTGACCCCTTCATCTCGCAGCCAAAACAAGCCGCTTTATGATCTAGAGTTGATTATGTGGCGCGAACGTTGATGATAAATACGCGATGGGGTTGGTGAAAAACAAGACACGCGCTGAATTCCATACATTCTTAATGTTCGACTATCGTCGTCATTGCCGCGATTGGACACGAACCACTACCCGAATACTTGGGGAGCTGTTGAATAACTATAGAATCTAAATTGAATACCTGTAGAATTTACCCATATCGAGTACCCAAGCAATGTTCCCGTAGAATCTAAAAGCCGCATTCATATATCCTTGAAAGGGAGGAAGTGTGTGTGTGTGTGTGTGGGTGGGGGGAGGGGGCGTATTATGCCGACACTGCGAACCACAGCTTCGTCATCAACTTTTGCGAAAGATAGATTAAAAGAAAACGCTCGCTCTTGCCCTCGAAATTACACCGCAACAAAGCAGGTTTTTGATCCCGACAGGGTGTTTGCCGGAACGGCGGACCCAGTCAAGCTTTCCATTTCGAACTTTTTGTCCTGTGTCTAAGACACTACTACTTTTGATGAAATAAACTCCTTATACCCGGAAAACATTTTCGTGCGAAAAAGAAAATGTTCAATGCGGCACTAAAATATAAATTCACATGTCGCTACTCGATAATTACGCCGGTTTTCTGCTCCAACATTCAATGAGCATTTATTTGTACAAAATAAATTAAAACAACACATATAAAGCTGCTTCTGTATGTTATGCATAATGCTTGCATACGCTTAACAGTAATAATTACAAACCGGCCATCGACAGTGTTTATGACTGTCGTGGTTTAGGTCAAATGTCTGAGTGAAATAGGAGAGTGCACATATCGACGGTATAAACCAATTTATATAAAACAGCGATATACGTAAATAAGAAAGATGACTAATGCCTAAGTATTTACACATGTACAGTTAGAAATGTCTTGAACTCTCACGTCCCTCTTTAGGTCGCTGACATCAGGCGCTGGGGTCGCCAGTGTCCGTTGAAACTTGACGATGTGTTGTCGGCGGAATCCGATGCTTTGTACCAGGCGTCGCTGCCGAGGTATCTCCGGGCTCTGTTGGAGGTGTCCCAAGCTATGCCGAGGAATTATCCGCAGGATACAAGGGTTCGCCGCCGTGATACTTTATGTATCTGTAGAGGGCTGCGGGTCCGACTAACGGTGGAGTCGGCATGCGTCTGCGGTTCACGGCCGTGGGCTGCAGCTTTCTCGAGTCACCCTCAAATCCGTCTGCATCTGCGGGTCATGGCCAAGGTATGCAGCGTTCTCGAGGCACCGTCGAATCCGTCCCCTGCTCGAGCCAGATCTCCTCGAGCTTCTTCTTTTCTTCCTCTTCACTTTTTACCGCCTGGCCTGGCACCTCTTCTTTTTTAACCGCGTAACGTGACAATGACATTGCCGTGTTCGTTATACGGTGTTTCCTATCATGTCCGATTGAACCCGAAGCTACTCTTAGGGAATCCGTAGATCCCAATGATTGGTCCGTTACGAGATCTTCGGAAAAACAGACGTGCAGGAATGTCTCTGCAGTTAGGTTAAAAGGAAGGTCATGATACATTTCGAATGCAGAAGAAGACACCATGAGCATCTGTTTATTTATCAAAGAGTTTGTACAACCTGCAAATAGTACTAATTCTATTTACTCGGGCTACTGCTACTGAACAAATATGAAAGTGAGCCGTCGTGGCCGATACACAATCCGCTCTTTCCTCCGAGAGAACCGAATTTTTTTGAACAGACAAATTTAATTGAAGCAATTATGCGCTCGGGGTTTGAGAGGCTGCTCGTATTGTGAACTTTTTCATCACAATAAGCCGGTGTGGTGATCGAAACTTTGTTAATCAACGAAGCAGTTGAATGACACATCATTCTAAAGAAAGTAAGAATATATATTTTTTTAAATTTTAGTTGTGATTTTTTGAGGAGCAACGATTGACTAAGTTTGAACAGCTGTCCGTCAAGCCATGCAGCAGTTCAAGTTCAGCAGCCTGCGAAAACAAAACAAAATCATAAAAAAGCTTGAATAACATTGCACGGAGGACCGGTCACGTGGCAAATCGTAGAAAGTAAAAAATATACAAAAGCAACTTTTATGCCTATGACTTTTTGTTAAACGTTTTGCATAAGCAAGACGTGTCAGAAAGCAAGCCAACCAGAGCGTGTATACGCTCTGAAAAGAGCCTGTGAGTTCATTTTCCCGCAGAACACAGAGATACATGAACACTCTGTTTACACAGAAGTCCTCACTTTGCCCACACCAGGACCCTGCGCGTGTGCAGAAGCTAGATTCCCTTGAGGGAGTCGTCTGCGCGCGCACAGTGCCGAGAGCAGCGCCACCGCAGTGGTGTGAAGTCACAGTATTGAGTTGGTATCTGATATCTTTGACGTCACTTCACGGCGGTGGAGATTTTCCGACGTTTCGCTCTCTAATTGCGGTCTCTTTCTTTTTTTTCATCAATGCGTTAAGATACGCGTTGATTCTACACAAAGCCTAGCCGAACCCTGACGCAGCACTCGCATCCTGTTTGTGTTTTTGCTCGATCCCACTGTGATGATGTCAAAAATTCTACTGCGCCGATTTCAAATATCCTATACTCGTATTCACCGCAAGAAGCAAAAGGTAAAGTCCGGCACCTCGCGAAACTCTACTAATTTCCTCGCTCGTGTGTCGAATTAATATATATGTAGGTTCCTCTTAGATTTTCGTTATGTCATTTTATCGAGACTTACACATTTCAAGCGCCAAGAACATCGTCACTTTCTTCCACAACGAAATATCGCAAGAACTACTTCACACAGCGCATGAAGAATGAGCAAATTTGTTTTCTTGATGTGACAATGAAAATTGCCTCGCGGGCAACTTTCTGTGGACATTTAAGACGAGAGGAGGAATGCGTGTGCCCAGCTTTGATTGGCACTCAAACACGCCCTCCCGTATCTTTGACTTATACACAGCCACAGACAGTCCTCCACGGCTATAAATACCAAGCCGAGATACCAAGCCACTGAAGCGGGCTTCGGCGAGCCTCCACAAAGGCAAATGCTGGGGAGAAGGACACAGTCGAATCTAGAATGGCAATAACCTACCCTGCTGTGGTAATAATGAAGCGAAGTGATAAAAAAAAGAGGAAACAAAATATGAAGGGCGACCACACGCTCGTTTATCAACACTTAGTTGGTGTATAGTTCTCATAAGGACTAGGCAATACCTCCTAGAATAATTGAAGCCTGTGCACAAGAGTTTTGACGTCACCACAGTGAGATCGTGCGAATACACAGACTGAACGCAATGTACTTAGAGTCTTAGAGTACTGTAGAGTGAAAACGACGCGTTGATAGGTCACGAGGCCCATGTGGGCCTCGTGACGCGTCGAAATAGGCGTCGAAGTACGCTTGTCATAAGTCTCGGGTTTAATCGATGAGTTGGCGTCATCCAACTCTGATGATGCTTCATGGAGCAAGAAAACGTCGTTCGCAGGCCTTGATAATTCTTGGTGTTGTTGGTCGCGGTGACTGAAAAATACTTTGCGCTGCTCTTATTATTTTTTTTTTCGATAAAGATTTAAATCCGCGAAAGATACGGTGGCTACAAAAGGCAGACTTACTGTCATATGTTTCCTTAAGGCCTCCTCCTGTGGAAACAACAAGAGTAAACAAAGGATGTTTCGTATTATTATCAATCATCAAATACGAAAAAAAAAACGTGCACGCATTGAAACAGCGTAATCAATTAATATGCGCTGGGAATAAAATAAAGATTTTGAGCCTACTGCCATGCGGTAGTAAGAAGAGCCGATCAGCGTCACCTAATTCAAGATGGTACAGCCAATGTCAAAGCGCATGCAGCGAAAAATGGAAACCGCACGTTGATGCGTCTACGCAGTGTCGAGGCGTAGTTACCTTCGTCCGTTTATATTTTGAATATTACGCCCTGTCTTGGCCTCGTCAAAGGCAGCAATGCAATATGGTCACGAATGACAATGGATGAGGCGATAACTGAAGAAACTAAAGGTTTAATGGGGCAAACTTGTGCCCAAAACAAAAGTAAACTGAAGATAACAGTAGAGCGTCGCGGGCGTCGATGGCGGCGTAACAGCAGGATCGATACGCTGGGGCGAAACTGACTGCAGATCGCCACGCGGAGCCCCTTATGTACGCGCGTTGGCTTCTGGAACAATCAGCCTAGAAGGTTCGGCGACTAGAGCATTCAGAACTCGATCAGACGATAATGTTCTCGAACTCACGAGAACGCAATGTTGAAAGAATAAATAAAAGAACATTCCACTGACTGGACAGTCAACCGCGGTAACCACTCGGCCACGCACGCGGTCGCTTGTTGACGCGCGTGGCATTACTCCCCCTTTAAAAAGGCATCGTCGCGATGCCACGTGAAAGACAACTAAACAGATCAAGACAAACAAAAGAATGGGAAAATACGGAGGCTGGCAAAACACAATCCTCTCAAGCGTTCCACAAGATCACAGTTCGCAGTCTTATTGCGCGTAGTACGGCTTGAGGCGCACGACGTGGACGACTTCCGCTCGTGGAGGGCAGCGTGATGAAGTTCGTGTTCCGTCGGGCATCACCTCGTAGTTCAGATCCCCGAGTCTACGAAGTACTTTGTAGGGTCCGAAGTAGCGCTTTAGGAGTTTCTCGCTTAGACCGCGTCGTTGTATTGGGTCCAAACCCACACACGGTCTCCGGGCTTGAAGCGAACGTCGATCCGGCGAAGGTTGTACCGGGTAGCGTCGACAGGTTGTTGATCTTGAATTCGGAGTCGGGCGAGCTGGCGCACCTCTTCGGCTCGTTGAGCAACCACCTGGGCGTCGGCGATCCCATCGTCAGCTGGTTCCTGGGGTAGCATCGCGTCGAGCATGGTAGTTACTTTTCCGCCATGCACCAGTTGAAACGAGATTACTGCTGTGGTCTCTTGCACCGCCGTGTTGTAAGCAAACGTGACGTAGGGTAACACATCGTCCCATGTCTTGTGCTCTACGTCGACATACATGGCAATCATGTCGGCGATAGTTTTGTTTAGCCGTTCTGTTAGTCCATTTGTCTGCGGATGGTACGCAGTCGTTCGACGGTGACCGGTGCCACTGAGACGAAGGATCTCTTGCGTCAGCTGGGCCATAAACGAAGATCCATGGTCTGTGATGAGGACTTCAGGGGCGACGTGCCGGAGGACAATACACTCGATGAAAAAATTGGCGACTTCAACAGCCGTACCTGTTGGAAGGGCTTTCGTCTCGGCGTAACGTGTGAGATAATGGGTGGCGACGATTATCCAGCGGTTTCCCGACGTTGACGGCGGGAAAGGGCCAAGTAAATCCATTCCGATCTGCTGGAACGGCGTGGACGGGGGAGAAATCGGATGCAGAAGTCCTGACGGCTTCGTTGGCGATTTCTTGCGTCGCTGACACTCATGGCATGATCGAGTGTAGAGGTGAACGGTCTTCGGTAGCCTCGGCCAGTAGTACTTTTCTCGAATCCTGGCGAGCGTCCTGCTGTAGCCAAGGTGTCCAGCTGTTGGGTCGTCATGGCATCCTTGGAAGATTTCTTCTCGAAGGCTGGAAGGAATAACCAACAGCCATGCTGTGCTGTTGTTGACGAAGTTCTCTTTGTACAGCACCCCTTGCCGTACGGAGAAGGTAGGCAGGATTCGTAAGAAAGCACGGGCAACCGTACTCGCTTCTCCCTCTAGGTGCTCGATGGGCGCTCGTGGTTCAGGGTCGTCTCGCAGGAGTGCTGCCATGTCGCTGACATCCAGAGCGCCGAGGAAACACTCATCGTCGTCGTCTTCGATGCTGGCAGGACTGGCCTCTACTGGGGCCCTTGACAGGCAGTCGGCGTCATTGTGCTTCCGGCCGGACTTGTACACCACAGTCATGTCGAACTCCTGCAGTCGTAGGCTCCAGCAGGCGAGGCGTCCGGAGGGGTCCTTCAGGTTTGCGAGCCAGCAGAGCGAGTGGTAGTCCGTGACGATGCGAAAAGGACTTCCATACAAATATGTGCGGAAATTTGTTGTTGCCCAGACGACAGCAAGGCACTCCTTTTCACCCGTTGAGTAGTTCGTCTCCGCCTTGGACAGCATCCGATTCGCGTATGCGATGATTCGCTCTGCCCCGTCTTGCACTTGGACCAGTACCCCGCCAAGTCCGGTGTTACTGGCGTCCGTGTGGATCTCTGTTTCAGCGAACTGGTCGAAATGGCCAAGACTCGGGGGCGTCTGGAGTCTTCGTTTGAGCTCATTGAATGACTGCTGGTGTTCTTCTGTCCATTCAAACTTCACGGCGTCCTTCGTGCGGTTCGTCAGGCGTACAGACAGCTTGGCGAAGTCCCGAACAAATCGTCTGTAGTAGGCACAGAATCCGAGGAATCTTCTCATGGCCTTCTTGTCAGACGGTGGCGTAAATGTAGCGACGGCGCGGGTCTTCTCGGGGTCAGGGAGAACACCTTTGTTGTTCACGACGTGGCCAAGGAACTTAAGTTCACCATAGGCGAATCGACACTTTGTTGGCTTGAGTGACAGGCCGGCGGTCTTGATGGCTTGAAGCACGGCTCGAAGTCGTCTCAGGTGTTCGTCGAAATCCCGTGAAAATACCACGACATCGTCCAGGTAGACGAGGCAGCTCTGCCATTTCAGACCTGCCAGCACGATGTCCATGACACGCTGGAAGATGGCTGGTGCTGTACAAAGTCCGAACGGCATCACTTTGAATTCGTACAGTCCGTCGGGAGTGACGAAGGCAGTTTTCTCCCGGTCGCGTTCGTCGACTTCAATCTGCCAGTAACCACTCTTCAGGTCCATTGACGAAAAATATCGGGAGTGGCGCAGTCGGTCGGGGGAGCGGATAGACATCCTTCTTCGTCACAGCGTTCAGTCGACGATAGTCCACGCAGAACCGCAGGGTCCCGTCCTTCTTCTTTACAAGAACGACTGGGGACGCCCACGGACTTCTTGAGGGTTGAATGATGTCGTCGAGCATTTCTTGGAGTTGATCTTGAATCACGTTCCTTTCCTTTAAGGAGACACGATAAGGCGACTGGTGGACAGGGAGCGCGTCGTCGTCAGTAATAATGCGATGTTTCGCCATTGGTGTTTGGCGAACTTGCGACGACGTGGCAAAACAATCCCTGTATTCGGCTAGGAGATGAACCAGTTGCCGGCGCTTAGGAGCTGGGAGCTTGGGGTCGATGTCGAACTGCGGCGACGACGTGCTCTTCTGCTGTGATGACGAGGTTTCCTCAGAGATTGCGGTGACGACGGCTGGCGCCTGAAGGTCTTCGACGTGGCCCATGGTGGTACCCTTCGTTAGGTGCTGCAGCTCCTCTCGAACGTTTGTCACGAGAACAGTTGTACGTCCTTCTTGGAGATCCGTCACGCCTCGTGCGACGCCAATTCCCTTTTCAAGGAGCAGTTGAACGCTGCCTTCCAGAAGAGCTTCACCGTGCATGGCTGCGTCGGTTATGACGGTGACGAAAATACTCGACCGCGGCGGCAGATTCACATGGTCGGCAATAACTCGGATCGCGGATGACGTCGTGTTGGCCTCCACCGGCGGCAGAACAGGCTTTCGCAGAGTCAACTGGTTTGCCCCGAGGTCGATGACGGCGCCGTACTCGCAGAGAAAGTTCATTCCGAGGATAACGTCCCTCGCACAGTCTTGCAGGACGACGAACTTCACAGGGCACGTCTCACCGTGGATCTCGACGCGAGCAGTGCATCTTCCGACTGGTGTAATGAGGTGTCCTCCGGCGGTTCGTATTTGAGGTCTATCCCGCGGCGTCATTACTTTTCGAAGGCGGCGGGAGAGCCTCCCACTCAAGACTGAGTAGTCTGCTCCGGTGTCCACCATTGCTGATGCGTCGTGGCCGTCAATGACGACGTTTATTGTTTAGGTTGTTGGATGGACACCGTTGCAGGGGCGTCGTTGTGATGCGTGGCGTCGAGAGAGTGCGAGCGCTCCGGCGTTCTTGGAGGCTCTTTACTTCGGTCGTCTTCGGCAACGCCACCTCCAGGCGTTGCCGCACTTAGTTTTCCCGGCGACGCAGCGAAGACAGGCTCTCTCGGCGAGGTCGTGGCGCTGGAGACGCTGAACGTCGTGGCGATGGGGAGCGGGATTCACGGCGGAGAGACGGTGCTGAGGTGGCCGAGCGTCAGAGGTACTCCTCGATGTCGCAAGGGCGTTCGCCGTTCATCGGGCGTGGGTTCCATTTGCCCGTAGGGACAACGGCGGTAGATATGGTCGGCCTCCCCTCAGTGGTAGCACAGCGTGCGTCGGTCGGCCGTTCTCCACACGTCGGTCTTCCTCGGTTAATGTCGCTCCGGGCGGACGTCCTGGACTTGTCCTTCTTGGCGTCGAGGATACTTCGGCATCGGAGGGTCTCGTCGGAGTGGCGCCGTGGCCTGGCGATTAGCTTGCGGCGGTCGTCGGGCCATGGCGGTCAGCAGCTCAAAGCCGGTTCTTCTGGCGTCGTCGGGTTCACTAAGTGCAGCAACGCCTGGAGGTGGCGTTGCCGAAGACGACCGAAGTAAAGCGCCTCCAAGAACGCCGGAGCGCTCCCACTCTCTCGACGCCACGCATCACAACGACGCCCCTGCAGAGGAGAATGTTCTCGAACTCACGAGAACGCAATGTCGAAAGAATAAATAAAAGAACATTCCACTGACTGGAATCGAACCTAGACTTTCTGCGCGACAGTCAAGCGCGGTAACCACTCGGCCACGCACGCGGTCGCTCGCCGACGCGCGTGGCAATATACTCAAATAAATATTTTTCTGCGCATGTGCGAAGGTATTACAATAATTGTCAAGTCGATTAAAAACACTATATGTACCAGTTCGTGAATCAGCTTTCGCAAAGTTCGATGGATAGATTTTCGCAGTTTTTGATCCAATTGAAAAACGAGCCTTTAGAGTAATGATATATATATTTTTTTTAATTTTGTTGCTAAGAACTGTCTTAAAGGAGAAGAGGGAATGCCCGAGCGTACCCAGCGGGCTGGCAGCCTAATTTACTCTAAGCAATATGGAGGGTGCGTAATAGGGTTTGAAGTTGGGCTAGTCGGTGCATATTGGTAACGGGAGAAAAGAGCACAAAATAGACACAGGGAAAAGTAGACGAAAGTCAGAAACACAGCGCTAACTCACGACTTCGTTTTCTCTTTACTCGTCAAGACCCCTGCCCGTTTCCATCCGGATGAGCATCGTACCGGCGTGCGGTCGTGTATCACTACTGCGTGGTGCACGTTAAAGACCCCAGGCTAGCAGTCGTATATTGCACTGGCTAAATTGTTCATCTGCAGTGGGGAACAGTGTCGCCATGTGCCGGCAGACTAAACTCCTGCTGTATAAACAACTCACGACTGATTTGTTCTTTTTTAGTTTTCTTTTTTCCCACTTCATTGCTTCTATGTCTCGAAAAAACAACAACAACAACAACTAAGTTCTGGGTTAGCGGAGTGTTTGTGTCTTTCGTCTACTTGTTCCCGTGTCTTTTTTTTTTGCTGTTTTTTCCGTTGCCAATATAGGGAGGTCTACTTTCCCCCAAAGCAGTTGGGAGGGCCAATCGCAGTAATCTACCGAAAAGAGCTCGGTGAGTGACGTGGCTGACAATGGGTCCAACCTAAAAGAAGCGTCTGCGCTGCGGCACAAAACACGGCGCTTTGCCGTGCTCAGTCAACACCACCTACAATAATCGAAGCCTGTAGGCGTCTCTAATTTTGACGTCATCACAGTGAGATCGAACGAAGACGCAAATTGGGCACGAGTGCTGCGTCAGTGCTCGGCTTGGCCTCGTGACCAATCAACGCGTCGAAGGACGCTCGGCATCGGTCTCGGGGTCCAATCGCCGAGTTGGAGCCATCCGACTCTGATGACGTTCCATGGAGTAAGAGTGGGGCGTTCGGATGCCTTCATTACTCTAGATGGTGTTGGGTCAGTACCAGAGGGCAGAATATATATTTTAGGTCTCCTGCCTCACGCTCCAGTCCCTGATAGATCAAGAAAGGCACGGCCTATAGCTTGTTCCGCTTACGCGTAATGCGTGGTGATTCGTTTCTTGGTACCCTAATCGCGGTTAATTTTCACAATCTCATTGGCTGCGGGACTGTAATGAGATGCTGGAGACGCGCCACGACCTGCTTTTCCTAAGCTGTCAGTCAGTACGCAAGTATCCTTTTTTCTTCTAAAGGTTAGAGTAATCGTACAGCTCCCCAACATTTAGAATAGAAAATCCCAACGCATCGAGCACCGCCGGACGCAGACGGAAACCCAAGCCTTTCCAGACGCGGGAAGTCGTCGTGCCCGATGCGTGCTCGGGGAACGGCGAACTACGTAACATTGGCTCAGAACTGGTCACGTACGATCGTCGGCGCGGTACAAAAGAATGCGGTATACTGTCCAACACCGAATCTCTCCAAAGCTTTCATGTATGTTTTCTCGGCCTTCCTCTCGCTACAACACTATAAAGGTACTCCGGAAAGGGGGTCAAACATGCTTACCACATCTTCGTGGCCGCACAGCTTTCGCGCGACGCAGAGTCTTTCAGTGCATCCGAGGTCCTTGACCATTCTGTCGAGCGTGTCAGAGAACTGCGTTGCGAAAACGGTTGCTTTAGGGAGAGATCGATGGATTCATTGTAGGGTGTTGGGATAAAGGTTTTTCACTTAGTTGTGTGGTGTATGGCGAGAAAATAAATAGATATACGATACTAGGGCAGCACCATTATAAAGAACTTACAGCATATGGGAATTATGTTACACTAAAGATATGGCGGCGGCCGAGATGTTTATCTTTAGGCTGACAGGGAGTAGAAGGTTCCAGGCACGAAATCGCGGGTTTGGAACACGCACGAGCGCATCTGTGCCTCTAGAGCAGATAGTGTAAGACGACAGCGAAATCCAACTATACTTCGTCTCACCCTACGATGGACTAAAGCCAAAAGCTACGGACCACCAGATCCAATCAGGGGCCACTTAGAAATTGTGCGGTATTTCGCTTCTATGCACGTATCGGTGCAGCTGCGTCTCGAATCACTGATGAGGGGACGGGTGGACAGTGGTTCGAATCGAAGACCACTGGGTGACTCAACAATTTTACACCTCAAAGGAAGCCACGACATATAGGCTCTTTGCAGCGCCGAAGCTAAAGAAATAATGCGGCGCTTTCGGATTCGAGCATTATTCGTCCACCCCTGGTCAATGTTAAGCGTGTCATAGTGTAGCGTGGAACGTGATTGGACCTGGCGGCCTGTGGCTTTGGCCTTTAGTCCATCGTAGTATGAGACAAAGTATGGTACGTTTCTATGTTTAAGCCGTTTGTTTATTAAAAACGTCTACTTTAAGCTACTGAACGTGTGTCTCATTTTCTCGCTCAGCACTTTGGCCTCAACACTGCGCGATGCAAAACTGTTTTCTTTGAGCCACCGCCAACTTGAGAAACGCATGACGTGACCTTTTATTTTCGCGCTTTTTGTTAATGATTCGTTCTTCCAGGTGATTATCAGTTAATGCCGCGATTTCGTTCACTGCGGAGATACAAGATAATGCTCGAGTCTCCTGCGTTTCTTAATGTTTCAGTGACAGTAGCAACGTTTTCCTGTGTCTGCGTTTATCCCATTGGACAAAAATACAGAACAAAGCATGTGTGTGAATAAGCGCTACTGCCGTCGTTTGCCACAAACTTGACAATGTTGGAGGCTGCACTCCGTGGTGTAAAGGTGCGGCGAAACAACAGACGACTGTGCGCCCGGCGGCACGTTTGCCTTGCGCGTGACGTGAATAGAGCAAACACGGCAGGGCAAATTTTGTCGTTTCTTCGCAGCATGCTCGCTCCATAAAGTCCAGCCTTTACCGGAAAACAAAAACTGGTGTTTGCTCTCGCCCTAGTGGGGCGAGACTGTGAGTAGTTTTATTTATTACATTCAAAGAAGTTCGTGTGCTAGGCAACGACCACGAGACTCTTTTCGGTTTGCTCCAGTTTCTGTGCATTATGGGAATCCCTTCAAGATATATTTAGAAAGGAAACGACAACTTAAAAGAGGCACATATTTTCCTCAGGAGCATGTATGTTATGCCTCGCTGAATTTCAAAGCGGATGCAACAGAGCATTTAGTAGGAGTCTTCAGATGTACTGATGTATGAGAATATACATTTCTATACACCCTTACGCAAAACGATCGAGTGACATCGTTCTCACAAACCATTGTAAAAAAAAAAACTATCAAAGCGAATAAAGCCGCGGCGCATATAAAAGCGAGTTGCAGTACGCGAATGATTATTGGTGCAAGGCTGAAAAAATTCTCGGACATTCCTTTTGAAGGTTCGCGCTATTGTACAAATCGGCGCAACAAAACAGTTTGGTTATAAATACGACTATAACTACGCAAGGCGTATTCAGGTACGTACACTGCTAGCGTCCGGAACCTTCGATATAATGCAGGCTATTAGTTTCTTCATTTCGGCGTCGCTCTTCTCTGCAAAAGAACAAAGTGAGTCTCATTTAAAGTAAAATTTGTTGTTCAGCGATTTAAGTAGCGGACAGCTAAAGCAATTTAGACGTTAGGTGTTCAGGCGACGTGAGGTTGTCGCTAAATTAAGATGCCCATCCAGATAGAAGCAGGCAGGGGCAATTATCAAAACCTGGAATGATATCTGACTCCTGCAACGTGAGCATTCACTCCAAATGTTTTCTGAGCAACAATGCGCTAACATACTTGATCGCCGAAAAAAATAATTACACTATCATGCATTGAATACAATTTCATGCTAAATGTAGATCCGTTTGGTTAGCAAGTTGAGTGGGTGTACCGGCACTTCGAGGCACAGGGTCATTTTATCGAACACCTTACCTCACACGTACGCGCTCTATTTACTGACATAAGCTCCTTGAGTGGTAATATCTGAAACTCGTTTCGTGTTATTGCTGTTCATATTCGCATTTCAAACTCTTATCCGAAGGGCTTACTTAAGTGAGTCATTGTAAAATTAGTTACATCAAACTCGATATTAAGGACAATTGACGGTGAGTGCAAAAGTGTTCTAAGGTGTGAAAAAATTTTCGAAGGCTAAAGGAATAATTGTTTATAAATTAAATACCTGCGTATAACTAAACTGTCTGACCTAAAAATGAGCAAAATTAATTTTGAAAGAAGTATCCCAAACACCGATAAAGCTCGACGTTCGTGCCCTCCATATTAAATCACTCCCAAGCGTTCGGTGGGTGGGACGAAGAAGTAACGTTTCTTAGACGAGTTCCGAGCAAGTCATTAAAAAAGACAACTAACGCAGCTAATGTAGCAAACTAAGTAATGCCATAAAACAAAGCTATGGTTCGCGCCAAACTTCTGTGAGCGGTGAATTCGTTGATTTTTTAAATTAAATGGCACGGTAAAGAGACGCACTGCACATTTAGTTGGAAAATGATATAGCTCACAAACGTAACGTCCATAACGTTGCATACGTCAGTAACGTTACATCATACTGTGACGTCATATCTGTCCGTCACGCAACATCCGTGACGTTATACTTGATTACATTAGAATCATCCAACCCCCAGGCAAAAAAAAATAGATTCTCGGTTAAAACACCAGAGTGTTACAAGAGCAGGGCCAAACAAAATAAAGCAAGGTGAACGAATATGACGGAAGAAAATGAAAGGCGATGACATTTGTACTCTTTAAACTTACTGCAATGATGCTCGTTGCGTGCAGAAACCACGAGGACCATCACTGACAGCATCAGACACGCCAGCGCGAACTTCATGACGATACTTTTTTCGAACCTGAAGCGCCGCTGGCTGTCGAAAACGTGCTTGCTGCGTAGCGGCGCAGTCCTCTTTTATATGCTGCGCGATTGCGCTCGGTGGGTAAAAAGACGCGCGGATGCCATGCTGTTCGAAGTGGGGTGCAAATGTCAATGCAAACACTTAAACTGCAACGGCTTGATGTTATCGTAATTACACCTACCAGGTTGTGCCCACATCAAGGTGAAGGCCAAGAGTCAAGGCAGCGTGAAATATATTCGGTACGCATCGCCCTTTTTTTTTTTTTGAAGCGGTGACGGACACTTGCAACCAACAACACGCATAACAGTCTGCACGTGTTGCGCATCAGGAATACCCCTCTCACCTGGTACGAGGGCAAACGCGTATACAGGGTGTTCAGAAATAAGGTTTACAGATTTTGGCTTAAATTATAAAGCCCTGAGAGCTACACTAACGCGTTCTGTGCGGGCGACTTAAGGCCTGTTCACACATACAGCGGAGCGCTAAGTTAGCGCTACAGTGAGCGCTCGAAGGAGCGCTCATGTGGCGCTTCGTAGCGCGTGACTTCGTTCTAATATAGCGCGTGATTAGCGCTCCAGGAGCGCCTTGTTAGCGCTTCAGTTGCGCCGTGTTAGCGCTTCAGTAGCGCTTCTTGTACCGCGGTGCTGCGGATTAGCGCGTAAACTGCGGTTCCGGTTCCTGTAGTTGGGTGTGCATCAGCAGCACCATGGCGGACATGTGGGATGCTGAAATAGAAATGCGACAAATGCTCTCACATACGCGATTAGTCCATATGTGTGTGGACGGCTTAACGCCAAGAAGAGCCTTCTGGGTGCGTGAAATATTTCGCCACCGAGATACCGACGGGTACCCGATGAACCTTGTTCCTAGGCCGAGGGACCGAGACACAGAGCTCTTTCGAAGGCGATTATTTTTAACTGCGTGTCTTTGAAACCAGGGTCACGCATATCAAATAGAAAGCAATGAGGTCGTACCCAATCAATTTGTCGCTCAGAGTGCATGACTCTGGATCGCCTGCCCGACCCTTTGCTTGGAGAGCGGCTCTTTTACTTCCTCTTCTTTCAATGCCAAAGAAAAAACAACAACAAAGGAATCTCCGTGCACGCGCTGTTCCGCAGCAGCAAGCACGGCACAAGGAACGTGAGAGCGCTAACAAAGCGCTTCTGCAGCGCTATACTTCGTTTCAGCTTGGGTCCAGACGCAGCCGATGCTACAAGCACGAGCGTGTGGCCCTGAACAGTGCCTGTACTGCACGAGCGAGCGTGCTTGGCAGGGACGCTGGAAGCCCGGAGCTCGCGCTTGTAGCATCGGCTGCGTCTGGACTCAAGCTGAAACGAAGTATAACAGAGCGCTAACAAAGCGCTTCTGAAGCGATAACAGAGCGCTAACAAAGCGCTTCTGAAGCGCTAACAGAGCGCTGTTGAAGAGATAACCGAGCGCTACATCACGCGCTATGAAGCGCCACATGAGCGCTCCTCCGAGCGCTCACGTAGCGCTAACTTAGCGCTCCACTGTATGTGTGAACCGTCCTTTAGTCAGCAATGGGGACATAATATAGGCGGTTAATTGACACAATAAGTAGGACAATTGAATAATATTTATTAATTAATGTTTTATTAGTTAAACTAAACGTACGGTTTCAATTAGAAGCCGTGCTGGACGTCATCAAGAAATAATTGGGGTTGTGGGGATATTTAGACTGCGTGTAGTTGGTCAGCCATTTCAAAGGTGCGACGAGTTACTCGCTGTAAATGAGAAATTTAGCCAGTGCAATACAACTGCTAGCCTAGGGTCTTTAACGTGCACCACGCAGTAGTGGTACACGACCGCACGCCGTGTTTTACCTTTGTGGTTAACCTCATCAAAGGCCTTCGATAAATCAAACACAACAATATTGACTTTTGATTATAATGCAAGTAAATGCAAAGGTGCAAGCGAGCTGGAAAAGAATGGCGAAAATAATTCCTGGAGAAGGGGAACAAGGGCGACAAAGGAAAACACATAAATCTTCAAACACAGCTAGGTGACTGGTGCGCGACCGAAAAAATCCGCCTGGTCCAGGTATCGAACCAGGGACCTCTCCATGTCACCTGCTGAGTTTGGAGATTTGTGTTTGTCCTTTGTCCCCCTTGTTTCCCTTCTCCGGGATTATTTTCGTCAATATCTACTTGCCCTCGCGCAACAACGAACGGCACTGTGTAATTGAGCAGTGAACAAAGGTTTGTCTCTACCGAACGACCTCTTACAAATCCATGCTAAACGGCGCTCAGTGTCCGAAAGAAGTAAAGGCGCCTGTATGTCTGTTTTCTCTCTTGTGTCCGTTGTTTTTTGCGTCTTACACCATGATTTCCAACGTTCACCAACTAGCCCAACTACAAGTTCTTCTAAAGTAAAAATAAACACAGGTGTACATCAATATTTCAAAAACTTTTGAAAAAGTATACATAGTAACAATACAGGGCGGTAGCTCTCTACCTTAGACACGTCACCAGCTTTGTGTATTGGTACAACGACAGACTTTTTCCATAGACTTGGAAAAGCCCTTTTTTAAGTGAAATATTACATCCATGTTCCACTAAAGGAGCAATAATATCAGCTCAGCCCTTAACAATAAAACTAGGTATTAAATCTGCACCAACGGATCGCTTTGGTCTTAATTTTTGTATTGCCTCCAAGATTTTGTCGGTACTAACTTGGTTGATTGACAAACTGTCATTACAAGCAACGCTACCGACAGAATTCGTGTTCTGGGGAACACCCGAAGAATAAGAATCGCTCAAATAGTTTCGAAATATATTGACTACTTTTCCGGGACAAAATACCGAAATAGTACAAAATTAGCCCTACACGGAAGAGACCAGACTAATACCAGTCTGCGCGGAAAACGGGTCACCTGTCAGATCATGTAAAGCCAAGGTGGACAGCAGCAGCAGCTTTCACGCTGGGTAATTTGTTGTGATCGTCGCGTGAACAACACAGACGAAGAGACTCAATCACAGTGCATGCAAAGGAAAGACAGGAATTGTGAAAGGTTTCATTGGTGAGAACAACTTTCAAAATGAACACAATTTGAAAAATACAATTAGTTTCGTCAGACGTATAAGTCTCCGTTACGGCTGATGACAAATAAAGCTTTTCCTGTTGTAATTTCGCTGTGATCGAAACACCTCGGTATGCTCATATAGCTTACTTTCTGTTCTATAAGTCGCATCAATGTAAGTTTGGGGTAGTCCGACACTTAAAAATGCGAAAATACAGTACTTCTGTGTGCTATGACGTGGCATCTTTCTTTCAGATTTTGAGCAGTGCTTGCCGAAGGAATCACATTAAGTGAAATATTAAGATGAGTAGCTTCTTGAAAACAATTGGTAGCAGTAACAGAAACAACCTTTTGATAATCAATATTCAAGAGACCCTGTGTTGGTGTGTACTTGCATTCTTTTTGTAGGAGTTCCTTGTTTTAGTTTTTTACATGTAATTTCTGCACCTTTACCTCTCTATTTTCTATTGCAAACCCGTGCTTGCTTATAAAGCAGTTGATACTAACACCATAATTACTCGATCATTGAAGGTATAATGAAACCAAAGACGAAGCATATGGCTTCTATGTAGATTTGGAGTGCGTCTTAAGTACAGTGCGCCGCAATATGAAAGACCCACTCGGAGCACGTGGCCGAGCGCTCCGAGTGGGTATTTCATATTGCGGCGCACTGTACATTGAAATGCCGCACATACACTGAAATGTAGCCGTAAGTGTAGCTAACCATTGGTATCGATAGCGCTTTGCGACAAGGAACTTCTGTTGTTCTAAGGTACTTTTGACAGAACTGCATAGTCAATGATTTGGTGAAGGGGATATTGTCCTTTTTTTCCCTTCGATGTGCGTTATTTTCTAATAGAATCAGTTGAAAGTCAGCGCTATGTCCCTGTACGTCTTCTCTGGTTCTTCGTCTTGTTTCCGCCGTTTAAGAGCGCAGCTCTTAAGCGCCTGTTTCCGGCTTGAGCGGCGTCGCCGTCGGCGTCGGCGTAACCGCGCGCGTTGCATTATGGGAATTATGCAAGTGGGCGTAACCACGCCTCTGCATTATAGAAAAATTTCCACGCTAAATTTATCGCAAACATTTTTGCTAAATTTCCCCGCTAAATTTGGAGGGAAAATGTTTCTGCCAAAGTTATGGGGAAAATTTTTTCGTTAAATTTAGCGGAAAATTTTTCGCTAAATGTAGCGGTAAAAGTTTCCCGCTAAATTTAGCGGTAACATTTCCCTGCTAACGTTTACGGAAAACTTTCCCCGCTAAATTTAGCGAAAAAAATTCCCCGCTACATTTAGCGGGAATATTTCCCCCTCAATTTAGCGGAAATTTCCCGCTAAATGGGAGGGGAGCAGAAGAGGAGGAGGGGAGGGTACGGAGGGAGAGGAGGGGCATACCCTCCCCTCCGTACCCTGCCTCCTCCTCCTCAAGAGCGGCGCTCTAATTCGGTATTACAGAAAATTGTAAACGTCTTTCATTTAGTTTATGATGCTTTAACCTTATAACTTGAGTTATGTCCATTAATAGACTATCGCAGAAGGTGGTTTAGTGCCCCTTTAATGTGAAACGGAGTACAGACATAAACCAAGTTTCGCTTCAAATAACTGTACGTGCTATTTGGGTACACACAAAATAACCCAGATGAGTTTATATTAATAAAATTACCGTGTAAAGGTTAGTCGGAGAAATTAATTTAAAGTGCTAAGCGTCATTCCGCGGTTGTAATTTTAAAGACGCAATGCAACGTTTGATTATTTTGCTCACAAAAATCACCAATACGTTTTTTCAAAACCGATTTATTGTGTTGTTGCAACCAGTAGTACATTATGCGGGGGGTCGTCAAGGCTTGGTCTGCGGCTGGCAGGCGGCGAAGGCTTTCTTGATTTCTGCTTCTTCCGCTTCCTGAAAAACGTTATACGAACAAGCCGTTGAAAGATCAATCGCATATTCTGGCATGTGTAGACATGCGACAATCTGACACACACACACACATTATATTTATATATATTTTTCTTTGCGGCCGTTTTTACGGTGATTGAAAAAAAAAAGAAAAAAAAGTGTCCTTTCTCGGACTGAAGAAGAGCCTACCAGGCTAGAAACGCTTCCGTACACAACTTTTTGACGACTCTCTCCTCGATTCGGAAGACCATCTCCTTAAGGGAAATATCTTTTGGAATATATATATAAATAACTTGAGAAGTTCCAGGAGGGCCTATATTTCGGTAACGTTTCAGGTGGAGAAAACTTTTCTTCAGGGTGGTATGGTGCGTAAGAGGTCCTCTTCTTGTTGACGTTCCTGTTTAAGAGGAAGAGTGGCTCCGAAGAGTATTAAAAATATTCGTCGCAGGAGCAACACAATGATCAGTAAATCATTGAGAATGGTAATTATAACCAATAATAACTAAAGTCATTAAAACTAAATTAATTAATTTCCAGTATCTGTCACAGTTTTTTCCACAGTTCATAAGTACAATCACCCCCGAGCAACCGGAGCGCACACAGAAGTAGCAATGAGGATGTGTTCAGGATTAACACTCGCTTCGAGAGCGGCGATCTAGACAGCGCAAGGGTGCTGTGGCGGTTTGTTACAAAGGATTTATGCCATATTTTAATTATGCTTACACGCCAAGAAATTTAACGCGGCGGAAGGATTGCCACGGGACGCACGCTCACGAGGATGTTCACGGGAGGTGTGGAATGAGTTCCACGATGGCAAGCGCCTTTGGCGCAACAATGTGATAGACGCACCGGGCTAGCACAGTCCGTGCAGAGCCAGAACGATTGTGTGGCTTCGGCCCTACACAGACCGTGGTAGCCAGGTGTGTACGCCTGGGCTTGTGTTCATACCACAAGGAACCGAAGTGAATTTGATAGGCCTGACAGGGTTCCAACTGCTGCTTCTTCGGCTACCTCAAGAACCCAATTGAATCTATCCGTTTCTCCCCCAGCAACGCGAACAAGCCCTGGTGCTCTTCAGGCACAGCCCACTGATTTCGTGCCTGCGGCCGTGAGTGATGCAACTCACCGAAGAAGCCCTGACGCTCTGCATGCACAACCCATTAAACCAGAATCTACATATACGAGTGCCTCAGCCGCGCGAAGAAACTCCGACGATCCACGTCGAAGTATCCCGGAGTGTGCTTCCCGGACACTAGCCAGGGTAATCGAGTCTGAGTCCATGAGTGATCGAACGCAGAGCCTTCTTTCTTCGTCTTCGCGGGCTCCTTCAGGCCCCGGCATTGTCATATCTTCGGAAGTAGAATTTCCCTGCCTGCCCCCCTCGCCATAACAGCCAAAGCCAGGGAACCCTTCTGGTCCTACAACTGAACCGACGCCCCGTCACCGCTACAATCTGAGGAGTTTGTTCTGACTCACTGGGACAACAGGTAACTATCAACCCCGAGCAACATCATTCAAAATGTTTTATGGAGGCACGAAAAAATTAAAGATATGATAATACGATTTGATCTTCATGTTCTTACACTACGTAGCTTTATTTTAGACAAACCCGCGAGACTGGGGAAAAGACGAAGGACAACACAACACACAGTGTCTCAACACGCAGAGTTTTGAGAATCTGTGTATTGTGTTGTCCGCGGTCTTTTCCCGGTCTCGGGGTTTGTCTAAAATTATGTTAAACCTTCACCAGCTCGTCTGTGCCCTAACTTTTGTTCACCACGTAGCTATCTATCTCAACTGTAGCACCGCGCCCAGGGGACTAAGCTTAAATTTGACTCCATCCACGAATACTCGTAACGAAGGTGAAATGAATGAGTGGAATAAGATCTTTAAAAAAACATCTCTTGAATTAGTTAATGCCATTGTCAAACATGGTTAACGACGCGCCGGTGACCTAGCCGTCGCAGAGTTTAGTTACAACTCCAGCAAATTATTATCTCACTCCGAAAAAAACGCGCTTGATGCGTACGAGCGAAAAAGACTAAATGAAATTAACGTGACAACAAATAAAACGTTGGTACGCGATAATGTGGTAGGCACATCGCCTGCTCCCACTAACACTGCCACTCGCAGTAATGACATCATTCCCATCTCAGATGACCGTACTATCATTCAACGCTGTACATAATTTACTACCTCGAACCAACGACAACGAAGTACACGAGTTGCACTTGCTGAATGCTCATCTACCACAGGAACGCGCGTCCAATCGCTGAACATAGTGAACTTGTCCAGTGTTACTCTATTTGCCACAGAACTTTCATTGTGCTCCGGAGGCCTCAACTTCTGCCCCACGTCACGAAAATACAATGAATCCCAAACATATAAGGATCTCGATAACTGCGATAACTGCGCCAGAAACCTGAAAGTAAGAGAGTATTTCCACGATCATCCGCAAGACACCAGAGAGCGCACTCCTAAGACTTCCGATAAGTCATGGACCCCAAAAGAGCAGCGCTACAAGCACCTCGATTTGTACATCGAATCGGTACAGCGTGATGTAATTAAAAGCTATAAACAACGAATATGCTTACGTAACAATCTCACTCCTACTGATCGCATCGCTATACGTGAAGTCAGCTCAAGAGATCATATTACTATTAAACCTGCTGATAAAAGAGGAGCCATATTCTTTCTGAAAAAGCAATATTACCTAGATGAGGGCTTTTGACAACTAATGGACCGAAAGTTTTACAAAGAGCTTCAAGAAGATCCGACAAAAAGACTCACTAAACTATATTTCGCAGGTTATGCATAAAGCAACGAAGTCGGCCTATCCTAAGGCTGGCCGCTTTTATACACTACCCAAAATTCACGAACAAGAAAACCCAGGACGATCAATTGTATCCGGAATAGACGCGGTGACAGAGAGAATTTCTATCTTTGTATATTTCCTTATAATGAACCTTCCTCCTACGATGCCATCATAAATAAAGGACACAAATCACTTTCTCCGAAGAATAACAAAACTTGTAATTTTCACTGACGCAATCCTGGTCACCATGGATGTTGCGTCCTTATATACAAACATCCCTCACCAGGATGGCATTGAAGCAGTAATCAAGGCGTATAGCAATGACGCTCCCACAATTTGTGTGAACAACGACGTCCAACAACACTTATCAGGTTAGTTTAAATTTAGAACATAACAACTTCGAATTTGAAGGAATGCGCTTTCTACAAACTCGGGGGACTGCAATGGGCACAAAGATGGCCCCTTACTATGCAAACAATTTTATGGCCGATCTAGAGTCTCGTTTCTTGTCTAGCCGCTCTCTGAAACCTCTGTTTTATAAGCGCTACATTGATGATATCTTCATGGTATGGACACTCGGAGAGTCAGCACTCTTACACTTCATTGAGGACTTCAACGGTCTCTACTCCAGTATTAAGTTTTAGCTTAGTTAATCTAAAACGAGCATTAATTTTCTCGACGTGACAGTAGAAATCAGCGGGAATGACCTTCCAACAAAATTTTTCATGAAGCCGACGGACCGTCAACAGTTCCTTTTTCTCAAGCGTATAGATTCCGGAGGATATCCTCTAATTTAGATGAATTCGAAAGCAGCGCAAGCAATCTGAATCTGCTATTTAAGCAGAATTATCCACAAACTATTACCGACAAGGGCATTGAAAGAGCACGAGCCCTCGTTCGAGAAAAAATTATTAATCAACCCCAACCCAAAGTGTCACAAAACCAGCACGCAAACCTGGTGGTTACATATATCCGGCCCGATTTCCAAATCTAAACAATATACTCAGGAAACATCACAGTATTTTGCTGCAAAGCGACAAACTGCGCACCCTTTTTCCGTTATCATGCAACACGTGTGGTCTATCTACGAGGTAGAAACCCTAAGGACATGTTGGTGCATTCAAAGAACAGGACTTTAGACATTTCTGGTTGTAGATCTTGCCAGACGCCCAGGTGTGAGATTTGTAAATATGGAGAAACCACCAATCTTCTCATTAGCGCGAACTTTGACTTTTCTTTCAAAATCACTGTAAACCTCAACTGTGGTACGCGTAACGTTATTTATCGTTTATGTTGAAAACTATGTAACATGGATTATATCGGACAAACCAGTACTTTATTTCGGTGGCGGTTTAATAATCACAAGTCTCACGTCAAGTCCATACCCACGCTCTCGTTCTCAGAACATATGAACCTTAAAGTGGCCCTGCAATGACTTTTTGACTGGTGTTTAATATGCACCGAACCTGAGCGCACTGAACGTAGTAACTTAGTGAAAATTTTCTTTTCTCGTATATCACTTTATTTCAAAAGTTATAGGCTTTAGAAAAACACGGAAAAAATAACCTCCTTCATGACGTCCCTGGTACTGGCTTGGGCGGCCGTGAACTAGAGGAGGGGTAGTGAGCTCAGCGAGTGCTCACGGCTGCCGCACTCCGTGTCGACGGCTCGAGGGGGCACCACCAAAGCATGTGCTGAATAGGCTGGATTAGTGCACTAAATTAGCTACGCTTCAGAGTAATGACACTTGGCCATATTGTGATTTAAAACCATGGTTGCCATTTATCTGAAGCTTTATTTGAAATCACAGGAAACGCTTTTGCGCCCTCCACAAATGTTTAAACAGTTTGCGACAGAGCAAAGCAATATTACATGACCTTCCTAACACCGAATCTAATGCCAAGAAAGTCGCACTTTTGAATCATGACGATCGGCAGTTGCATCTGCTCTGCATACGAACAAAAAATGGCGGCGCCCACAACAATGCCGGGGAACGGAGTGCAGATACTCTAAGCGCAGCTCATTTAGTGGCTGTAGGCTGAATGAAAGGGGTGGCCAGGGCGGCTCGCACTGCATTTGCTGCGCGACTAAACAATAATTCGGCATGGCACTTCATTGGTCACAAACGACAGCAAATACGGGGTAAAAATAAGTTCAAAACGGGAGCCACTTTGCGCTGCCAAACCGCCTAATGGCCAAACCGCAAGCCAAACCTACTTGCCGAAGGCCTTCGGAACGCTACGATCATACAGCCCATACGACCGCAGCGCGGCCGCGCACATCCGGGACCTTTCGACGCTCTCCGCTTCACAGCAGTGCGTGGCGCGCGTCGGCGCCTGATCCGACTACCCCTTTGTGGTATGCGCCGCCTTTTCCACGGCTTGGTGGCGGGTATGTCGACGGGTCATTTCTTGTTTCCGTACTTTATAAAGTGTATTTCTTTCTTTTCTGATCTAAAATCCTGAACAAAAACTACTTTAATAAATAATTAAACCGGATCGCGCCACTTATATTTTGTATTTCGACTAAAAAAAAAACTTTTAGCGGGAGTCGTAAGACAGGAGCTGGCCAGGACCGACAACGTCACGATGTCGTCACATGCCGCGCGTGTTCGGTACCAATGGGCGCTCCCGTAAGCGGAAAAGGCTTCCGCGTCGTCCGGTTAAAATTTGACGCACTGATATTTAGTTGCTCTCTCCGTGGCCGCATGGTTACCCGAACCACAAGAGATGTGGAAACCGCAAAAAGGTAGACGCTTAAATAGGATTGCAGGGCCCTTTTAAAAAAAGCACAGCATTCACAAAATACGAATCACTCTCCTTGAACCTGGGTTTAACTCTGATCACGACATTCCCTGTCGTGATCAGAGTTGAAGAAGACTTTCTTCATTCACAAATTCAATTCGGTCGATTTTGGTATCAACGGAAGTCCAAGCGTACTCATTTGGCTGCCACGGTTGGTATAAGGCCGAGCCCACACAAATATTTTGCTTCTGCACGCATTGTGCTAGCCGGGCGCGTCTATCACATTGTTGCGCCAAAGGCGCCTGCCAACGTGAAACTCATTCCACGCATATTAAAAAATATATATAGCGCAAAATAGACGGGGCACAAAGTAGAAGATGGACAGAGGACACACGCTGTCCGTTTTCTACTTTGTGTCCCGTCCTTTTTGCGCTATTTTTTAATATGTCGTTCAACCAACCAGCCCAGCAAGCTATCCTGTTACAGTTCATTCCCCGCCTCTCGGGAACATCCTCGTGAGCGTGCCTCCCATGGCAATCTTTCCGCTGCGTTAAATTCCTTGGCGCGTAAACGTAATTAAAATATGACATAAATACTGCATAATAAACCGCCACAGCACTCTTGCGCTGTCTTGATCTCCGCTCTCGAAGCGGCGTTAATCCCGAACATATCCTCATTGCTACTTCTGTGTGCGCTCCGGTTGCTCGGGGTGATTGTTCTTATGAACTGCGGAAAAGACTGTGACAGATACTGCAAATGAATTTATTGAGTTTTTATTATGTCATTTATTATTAGTTGTAATTACCATGATCAATGATTTACTGATCATTGTGTTGCTCTTGTTCCGGATATTTTTAATACACTTCATGGCCACCCTTCCTTTTCCACACGAACGTCAGAAAGAAGAACTGGACATATTACACATTATCTCACCCTGAAGAAAAGCGGTCTCCGCTTGAAACGTTGGTAGATCAAAGGCCCTTCCTGGCACTTCTCAACTTCCGTTTCACGTCCAACCGACCCGCTGAACCTTCTCATTGTGAGATATATATAATCAGATTGTCGCAAGCATTGTAAGAAGAAACGGTTAATAAAAAGTTTAGATAAAGTTGTTTATCTCATGACTGTGCATAGATTCTCGCAAATGCAAACATGCGACAATCTCATATTGTCGCAGGCTTGTATTGTCCTTGCTGAAAGTATTTAGACGATCAAGCTGGTCATCTCAGTGATAGTGCATAGATCGTCGCATGTACAGAAAACGTAGACGGTCAAGCCGCTCCTATCACATTGGCTAAAATGCGTATAAACATCCTGAAACGTGCTGCGACCCACTTCAATATAGTGTTAAAATGTCATAGTACCTGAACTAAAGTGGCGAAGTGGGCGAGTTTGTTCATGACATAAAATTAAAGGCGCTAACAACACTCAACGACCTGGCGCGTCAAAACCTTGTCAGAGCGGTGCAATATCACCAGATAGTGGTCCACATACCTGACAACCTTACATACTTGCTTCCTTTCAAGCCAATCTGGACATTTCCATTAAACTTATAACTAAGAAAATGTCACAAAGGACAGAGGTGACGAAATATCCGATGCAAATATCTCCTTTTTGCACATAATAACGGCTCTCAAAAAGAATGAAAGTGGACTGCAGGTAAAACTTCAAAAGTTCCAACGTGGGTGTGGTGCACAGAATACCACTGACATTCGGTAGGGTGTATATCGGCCGGACAGGACGGTACGTAAATGAGAGGATGCACGAGCATGACCTGTTATGGCCTTCAACAACAGGAGGACACCTGACTCTTGATTGCAGAGATTGTCTCTGCCAGCCCAACTTTCAAAATACCACGATCGCGGGAGGGCCCGTGAAAATTTGTGAGGGAAGTGCTATAGTTCGTTGCAGCTGAAGAAGGTAGGGCGAAGGAAAGGAAGGCCGGGAGGAGGAAGCAGACGAAACGCTAAAGAATGGAGGAGGTTTCCGCCTTTCCTTTCCAGCGTTCCGTGTGCGTGCTCGTCCCCAGCCTTCCTTTCCCTCGCCGTACCCTCTTGAGTTGCAACGGACTATAGAAGCGCATGCTATAAAGAAAGAGGGCAATGAAGGCTGCGCCAGCCAACTTTCGATTTTTCTGCATCAAAAGGAGATTGATTTTATTGACACGTGGTGATGGGTGACGTCATTGAGTGATTGAGTGTGTTTTGTCTTTATCGGTAGTTGTTTGCTTTAGTTGTTCTTAAATAAATGTTCAGTTGACAGTAAGCGCTCGTCCTGTTCGCCTTCCCTTTTGTCCTCTATTGTTACCGCCTCTAATTTGATAAGTCATAGTACGTGTTTGTTTTTCGCGATATGTTTTTTATAACGCTTCAATGCAAAAGCTCTTGTAATAATTGCTGTGCCCGTTACATTAAAAAAGGTTACTATAAAGCCCGAGCTCTAACTTGTTGCGGGCGATGTACGTTGGAGTTAAACGTATAAACCTTACAGTTCTAATTTTTTGCCGTATCGCAGAAATGTGAATCTTTTTAACTGGGCGATTTTGTTTTTAAAGGAGAAGTTACCGTTTATATTAAATGTTCGAGTTTGAAAGCGTTCGGGGTCGCGAAGTGGATGACACTTTATTCACTACCTCATCATAATAGAAGAAAACAGTAGTATAAAAAAGAAGTCGAAATTCTTGGTCCCTTTTGACAATGAAATGAATTAATATACTATATTTTTGTACTCGGTAATTAAACATGACAGTAACTTTGGATCTAAAGTACATGATCACATTGAAAACCAAAACGATTTAGTCACATGGGATTATATGTCATGAGAAATACTGCCGTACCGTGAAAAAGTCAGACTTGGCGCCAGATTCTGCTGCCTGAAACGAAACAAAATGAACTTGAACTAACGTTTTTGTAGATACCCTCAGCAAAGACACGCTGGCGGTTATTAATCAAATTTAGGGTTTCACGTGCTAAACTCTTTGCCAAGCCCCAGCGATGGACAATGGATTAATTTCGACCACCTTGAAATCTTTTTGACGTGCAACCGAAATATGGGTTACAAAACGCCTTCTCTGGCTCTTTGTGTTACTTAAAGAAACCATGAAAGCGATTTTAATAATTCGTTTGTTAAAAAGGTTGTTTTTCGACGTTGTAGGGACCCAGCAATATGCTCACTTTTTTTATAAAATCCTCTAAGGCTATATGTCGTGTAAACTAAATTGACAAAACCGAAACTGACGTTCTGCTTTCCCGCAATACGACTTTTCCTGAAAAGGAAGTGACGTCAACAATGAACAGTCGTTTTCGGTAGAATCTAGCGATCATGAGCGCGGCTGGCGCTGATTGAGCTGTGGAGCTGCGCTTTGTGGTTTGAGAGCGTTGTACCCCGTTGCAGACTGCAGAGTGCTACTACCGAGGGGTATATTCGTAGCTTGAACGAATAGCCGCTTGTCTGGTTACTCCTTGAATTGGTCGCCACGCTTTACACGAAGCACGGATGACCCGGTGACTCGAGGCCTCTTGTCGACGCAATGCAGTCGAACAGAACTGTGTGGACAGACCTCACTTGTTGGACATCGCCTATTGCCGATCGCGCTGCATGCGGCACTATCGCATTATGAATAACAGTAATTGTTGTATGTCGTCGTCACGTACTGATTGAGACAGAACACCAGGTTTAAAGAGGATGCCGTTGTAGACATGACATGACGCAAGTTATGGTTCTGCTCGAGGAGGCTCAGCGTAAAAGCGACGGAGTCCTGAGTTGCAGGGCGTATGCAGATGTCTTTGTTCCCGCATATTCGTACACAACTCTTCAATAGACCGCAGGCGCAGAAACATGTCGCTGGATGAAAAGCTAGATGGATGTGCAGGAAGGATCGCGGAGTCTGTCTGTTCTGCAAACTGTCATTTGCAGAATATTCTGCAAACTGTCATTTGCAGGATATCAAAATTCACCTTACCCCTTTTTTGAGCTGGCACAGCTTCTTTGTAGCTTCCAGGTCATTGTTGCCGAACGTCTGCTTCAATGTCTCACTTCTCCTTCATCTACAAGACAAAAACAAAGTTAGAACGCTCTCAAATGTCCCACGAACGTACTTTTCACGCGTTGTATGAAGCGCTGACCCAGAGGCCCCTGAAGTGTCTTCAAAGACGCAGACGCGAAGGCGTGTCTTTCTTTGTTTGCTGGAGCACTATGGGCAGCATTCATTCGACGTCGTATTTGAGGCTGCTGTTTTCAGCGCATTATCAAATCTAGCTTACATTTACGTCTGCTATTACACATACCTTGATTGGGTGGAATGCACGTTCATGCACATTCAACATAGAATCCACTCTATCGGAATATTGCTCTTTGCATGCGATAAATAGGAGGAAGTTCCGAGCATGCGCTGTTCATGACGTCCTTAAATTTGGCGTCCAGTGAATGCCCCCACATAGACACTGAGAGCTTAAGAACCGCAGGATGTGACTTACTAAGTTCACGCTCCTAACTTCGTGATTGGTTCTCCGGCATTGTTATCAGCTAAGACCGATATCTTATCGACCGCGGAGCCATAATGGATGCTCTAGATTCGCCACCCCCTGTCTCTCTTAGACTGTCAGTGACCATCAGTGGTCATAAAAAAATTACGCGGGCGATCACGTGACGTGATTTGAATGGACAACGTCAGCTGGTGCCTACACATCTAAGAAGTTTCTCTCACGGTCGCGTTTAGTCTGTAGAGAAGCCTTTGCTTGCTACAGCGTATGTTTCAGCCGCCCCGGCCTCGTTCGAAATGCTTAGAGCGCCTGAGCGGCCATCAAGCGCTTGCCCACGAGATCCAATTGAGTCAGACCCTCCGGCATGGGCGGGTATGCGTACCCGTAGCATGTGGCTAGATTCGGGATCTTGCCAACACGAACACATGCGTAGGCACGTAGCACGCACCTTGAAGGCAGTCCGTTCACTGTCTGGGGACGACGATTGGAGCTCGCGGCAAACCGCCAGCAAAGACGCAAAGACACGAGGGCCCTAATCTGGAGACTTGGCAAGAAAGACGGTGAGAAATTCGGCGGCTCTGATTGGACGGCGCCAAGGTCAGAGTGAGGCATCGGCCAATCACGGTAGCCAGATTTCTCGCCGACTTTTTCGCCAAGTGTCCAGATTAGGGCCCCAGGTCTCGCGTAAAGCGTGATCGATCACACACAGAACAGCTAATGCGCTCCATCCCACCAGCCAGGGTGAGACCGAGCAGCGATCGAACGGGCGACTGAAAGCGCGAAAAGAACAGGTTGCGCCCTCTCCCTGCGCCAAAGCCTACTGCGATGAGCGTTCGCTCAGAGAACATGAGCGTTTGCCTAATCCGTCCGAACTCGGCGACTCGAGAGCTCGCCCAGTACAGCAAGCTCAATACAGCTGACGCTGTGAAACAACCAACAAAGTTCTACGCTCCTTCACCAAGCTTCCGTCCAACAACATCACCGCAGACAAGGTATAAAAATAATTATATTTGTTGCGGGGTTGTTTTTCTTAATGTCTAAATAAAAATGTGACAGACTCATGTACGGTAACTATAGTCACCAACATCTTTTTTAAAAAAAAGCGTGGAGTTATTATGCTTACGCTTCTTGCCTCGTGGTTCCTTCTTCGGCGTCCTTATCATTGGTTGCGGGGCGATAATAGGGCGCTCGGCACACACCACGCCGTGTTTCTTAAGTTATCACTAACTATAACCCGATCAGAAGATGGACAACAACCTCAGTCTGATTGCTTTCTATCTCATCCTTTCTGACTTTCGCCCATGGGGTAGAAATTGCAATGGACGCGGCGATGATAGCCGGTGCACACAACTGTAACGGGTGTGTACAATGAGCAAGTTACTGCCTTTCACTACGTTTGTCTACGTTACGTTGAAATAGCTGCCAGTTACCGGGACAGCCGTGCTTCATACGGCGCGTGTCACTCCATCCCTTCTACTGGTTGTCACGTTGTCATACCGACGTGCCAACCAATGACGTTTGCGCCCGCAAAGCGGACGAACGTACTCAGACGTTTTTATGCGCATGGGCCTTGTAATGACATTTATCATGAAACCGCTTTGTTTGTTTGTTTGTTTGTTTGTTTGTTTTCGGAAAATTGTGCTGCGGTGACGCACATACATGTTCAAAGCAATCTACTATATAAACAACCTCCATACCTCCTTGAAAGTACAAAGAGGAGCCGAATGTATTAAATGTACAATTTTCCCCCGAAAATTAAAAAGAAAAGGACCCACGCACCACTCTGAAAACTAAATATGTGAGTTCACTTTCCCGCATAACACTTAGACAGTCAATCACGGCGAGCAACAGAACAATGCCGGCGAATGAGGAACCTGTAAATGCAAATAGATTAGAAAAAATGCTACGTGCACAGGGAAAAGAAACTGCAAGTGGAACATCATGCTCATCCCTCTTTCTTTCTTTTCTAATCTTTTTGTCTAATTGCATTCCGAGCTCTGTCGTTAGCCCATATCCTTCTGTTGTTCGCCGCCATGAACGAGTTTCGTGTTCTGAAGGAAGGTGAACTCACTTACCTTCTTTAGAGTGAACAATAATACCCGAATGTTTAATGCAACACTCGAAGTAGAGTTGTAGTCGATGTTTAAACAGCGCGAGGTTCATATGACTTTGAGACTTGACGATGCATGGTCTCTAGAAGTGCGGTGCCAGGAATCCGTCTCCGACTGGTGTGTTTTGCGTCCTATTCTGCCCATTCATCGAAAGGGGTCCCGTAGTGGCGAAAAATGACACCACAAAAGCCGGAGCGTCATGCTGTCGGATGTCGCGATCCTGGCGGTTGGTAGCAGAATGTCCTGCCAAAAGCAGCCAACGTGAGTGTCGCTGTCGTCGCGGCGTCCCAACTCCTCGCTGCCGAAGCTTCCGTGGACTGCCACACTGGAGAGCGACCTATAGCCGGACAGGTGTCTGCCATTTCCACCGCCACCGCTGATGCACCACCAGGATCGCGGCCGGCGAGAGCGTGACACTTCTTTGACGTCATCAAACTTAAATCCGGTGACACTTTCTTGGACGCGGTAAACACACGTGTCTGAGACGCGTCCCAGGCACCATAGTAGAAGAGCAATGAACTTTTCTCCCGAGAAGAGTGTCTGCGGATGTGCGAGCTCTCTTTTCATCTAGCGTCGAAGGTCCGCGTGTGCATAGAAGAGCGGCTTACGCCCGCTGCTCTCCGTGAAGTAGGTGGGCACGCCCGCCCTTGTGGTGCTGTGGTTATGTGGAAAATCTTCATTCAACCATTGCAGTATGAGCGCCAACCTGAGGTTCCAGCGTACATCACAGATTTGTGATTACGCGAATGCATGTAAGTAGAATGCCACCCATGTCGAAACCGGTGAGGGCAGGGGATTGACCCAGGATTCCTTAATGTTGCAGCGCGAGCTTTCACTCCCCGTGTTCTCTGAACTGCGGTGGGTCGGTAATCCGAACACCCTTTACTTTGATTCATCGTATAGTGAAGGTTTCAGAAGAAACCGTCCTGAAGGTTTCGGTTTTCTTGCGTCCACCAGAAATAAAAGCCTGCACCATAAAACAAACTAAAACAGATGCTGCTTTTGAGCCCGTCGTCTCACCTGTGGGGAGACATGCTCCGTGATGCACTTGACTGTACTCTCTTTGATCTCATCGGGCAATCCTGTGGAGGAAAAAAAATATACGACCGCTATTAGCTCGACAAAAATGCCCAAAATAAAATTACCATGTTCTTATTTGATATAATCCTTCTCCCATCGAGTGTACTTGCAAGGCTAGCAGATATGCACTTTATATTCTGCGCGAGTGCTGTTCTTCCATGGGACTGTCAGAGCCAAAGTTTGAGCTTATTTCAAGCCCCCAAAAAAATTCTAGAAATAAAGACCAGAAAGATATGGTGCAAAAGTACTGGTGAAGAAATTAATTATTTGTAAACTTGTTGGCTCGAAAGAGATCGTTTTAGCCCACACATTGGAGCATACGTGAAAAAATCAACCAAACGATGAAACGAAATTTCGAACAGGGTGTCGAATCGGAACCGAACCGAACCGAAAACCGGAACCGAACCGGTATTTTTTCCGGAACTGAACCCGAACCCGAACCGTTATATTGTAATCGCGATGAACCCGAACCGGAACTGAACCGGAAAAAAATAGCGGTTACCGGCTCATGTCAAAACGGTTCGGCCACGCGCTGTTGACAATGAATGTGCTATCAATGCCATTTGTTTTTTAAGTGCCGTCAACTGACACACACCTCGCTTACATATTTTCTTCTCCACTCAGTCTTAGGAATATAAACGCTGCATCCATGAATCTTGACAAACGCTGCATCCATGAATCTTGACATAGGAACCAGTATTGCGCTGGTCGCGGCTTGCACGGAAAAAAAGAATTGGAAGGCTGTGCAAAAAAAAAAAAAAAATCGCGTCACGGGATTTTATTTTCCTACAATCTCGTAAATCCTAAATGCTGCTGTGTGCTCATTTCATAACACGTTTCTAGAACGCGCGAGTTCTTGAAGCTTGCTTCCATCGGAATGAGAAAGAAAAGGCTGTGGAGTTTGATAATGTTTGAGGGAGAGAAAGAAATTTTATTTACAGTTGAAATGAGCATTCATTAATTATATCTGCTCTTCGCTGCCCCAACCACCGGTCAGAGTATATCGAGCTATGAAGTGTCAAGATTTACATGCCGTATTTTTTCGTACCGGAAACTCGATAAATGCGGGGGAAAAAAAACGCAGGGATACAAACTCTAGTCGCTCGCGGAGAAGCGAAGCTGCGCGCACTTTCGGGTTGACAAAGGATCTGCCGAGCTTCTGTTGCTTCCGTCGCCTGCCCAGCGTAGTCATGGGACTCAAGCGGGCGCGTGCGCTCAAACCAACGCTCAGCAGACGCTGGAGTTAGCGCCCGTGACAGACAGCCCTGTCATCAGACAGTCGTTGTTTGCCGCTTGCATTGGCTACAGGCTTTTATAAACGTTATGCACTACTAGTTTCGACGATGTATCCCGTTTCGTATGTGCTGATTTCAGATGTTTTATTTGTAATTTATTTTGATGTTGCAATTTGTCATTTATAATTTCCGAACCGGTTCGCGAACCGGTTCAGCGCCAACCGGTTCGCGAACCGGTTCGCGGATCGAATTAATCAAACCGGAACTGAACCGGAACAAAATAAATTTACCTGAACCTGAACCGTAACCGAACCCGTATTTTTTTCGGTTCGACACACTGATTTCGAACACGCCCGAAGATACTCTAAAAAAATCGAACGCGCGTCTACGTTCCCGCACAATTCTCCGGAAGGCCAATCACCGCAACTCACGGAGGCAGCTCAGCGAATGACGATGCCGAGAACATGTGTTTAGACCAAAAAACGCACTCTGAGTTGTGACATTAAGCAATGCAAAACGTCAAGCTTGCGTTGCTCGGTGTCTCAACTTAGACTGCTGGGTGATTTGAGTCTAAAACATGTTTCGGCGTCGCCATTCGCTGACGCCGCCATAAACTATCAGTGATTGGCTCTCAGGTTGTTGTGCGGGAAGGTAGGCGCAGGGGATCTCTTTATAGTGTATAAGGTCCACATCATTTCTTAACTTACAAACGCGAATATATTTATGACGCATAAATTGCAAATATTTATTTAAAAAGCTATATTTACAATTTTAGTGCAATAACTGTCCTTGTTTGTTTGTTTGTTTCGTTTTTGCTTTTTCTGCTTTTTTTTTTTTTTTTTTTTTTAATCGTGTTGGAACCATCTTTTTCTCGCTCCCACGATTCAGTGTTATATTTCGAAAGTGGCTTTCTCCACGCCATTGCTCCAGCCTCCACCCATATAAGCCCCCGTGGTTCTTATATTTTATAAACCGTAAAACCTCTGGGTTCTTCTTTTTTTAATTTGGGCGATTTTTGAATTGTTGTTGTGCCTCCGAGAAGGCGTTTACATTCCTTTTCCGTGTAAATGTGTGAGCACACGGGCCCGTCCGTGCCCTCTCTCTCTTGATTCGAAAGTCTGCTCGCACGCACTTGCCACGAGGGTAGCGGAATCCAGCGCGAAACGGATCGTAAAAAGTAGAACCTTGGGTGCATGCATAATTGTTGGGTCCTCAGGCAGTTTCGCCTTTGCCATCGAGTGGGTTGGTTTCTTTGTTTCCGTACAAAAGGACGAATAGGCCAGAGCGGTAGAACTACACCGAGATGGCCAACGTGTGTGCCCTAGAGCACTGGGGCCCTGTCATACGTCAACATACACAGTAGCGACGCCTAGCTATCCAGAACAATATCAATTAACGAGAGAGCTTCGAGAAGTACCGTAGAAAACTACAAGACAGTTGTGCGTAATTTTAAGGCAACAAAAAATAAGACGTATACCAGGGGTAAGTGAAAAAATCATTAAAAAGAAAGTTTCGCTGTAGAGGCGGAGCGCAGAAGTTCGTCTGTTTCTCGCACAGGGGTTGCGAGGTGATGCCAGAACGCCGAGCTCTTATCGGCTAAGTGACAAAAAAAAATTCCGTGCTAGATTATAAGTTTGGGGGGCATCTGGCATTGAGGGTATACCCACTATTCTTCAATAAGAGCCAATCAGAGCTCCCGGCGTCGTTCTGACGTCGCCGCATCTCCTGCACGACGGAGACGACTTGCTCCCCGCATAGCCACACAGTACACGGATGAGGGTAGCGTAACCAACATCCAAAGTAACCGTTATAAAGTCAGCCAGGACAACCACACAACTTACCACACAATTCTTCACTGGCTCGCGCCACAGTCAGGAGGAGAGCGGCGATGACTAGGATGCAGGCGACCTTCATGACTCTCGGCGCAATGGAAACGACTTTGTCAGGCGCCGGACGCCTATGGTCTTAAATAAGCCGCCTTTCTCCTCAACCGAGCGAACGCTTTCTTTTTTTCTTGAGGTAAGCGATCGTCTGCACGTCCTGGGTATACGACGACATCCGATAGCGGATGCGCAGCCTACTATTGTTGTACTGTTGACGAGGCAGGATGCTCGCACGAAGCTGGATACCTCTGTCATTTTGGTACCGCTGCGGCGGGTCTTTTGCGCTGGGAACGCGTGATGGTGGCGTGATGTGCTCCAGAAAAAGAAAAAAAAAAACTATGAACCATCTCTCAGCGAAAACGACTCGAGTGAAGACACGAGCCGCGTGGTACAAAATGGCCAAATAACATTGAGCAGGCAAGAGCGCTTTTTTGTACCGTTCGTTTATCCGGAACGTGTGTACGTTTTTCGGGTCATAGGGGTAGTGATTCCCTGTCTCGTGATGTCATTTGCTAAAATGTGCAACCACAAGAAAAAAAAAAAATTCTCAAGACACTTGTGTACAAATCAGGTAAAACGTATCCACGGATTAAAAAACAAACAAACATGTGTATTCATTCATTTACTTGTTTTATTTTTTGTGCTCAAGACTAGCTGATATGTTGTTATTGAATGATCCATAAAACCCTACGCGAATAACAGTTTAAGCATCCGCATCCGACCCGCATTCGCAAACTTTGTGTTCGCATCCGAACTAGATCATTCCTAACAATCAAAGACATGGTCAACTTGCGCCATCCATCTCCAGGCGCTCGTACCCTGTAAACATTTCAATGGAAACATTTGTTTTCTCGCCATAAAATGAAAATGAGGACACAGTTATGAAAGCGTTTCCGGACATGGATTTTTGATGGGCGCTGACATCACCTTGACACAAAGAGCCTAAAAAAGTGGAAGGTGGTTCCAAACGCAATTGAAATTCCGCTGAGTTTGTATCGGAAATTTTGCAAAAGGGGGCGAACTTTGCGGTATTAGACTAATCTGTACAGATCCCTGAAAAAGAGTAGAGTGTCGATTAAAGGGATGGTGAGGCCAAGGAAATTCTGAATTTTGAGAAAATAATGCAGGAGGAGCTGTCTGGCGGGACGATACAATCCCTACAACACTACTCGTAAGGCGATATCTCGAAGGGACGGCCGTATTTTTTGGAAAAAGTGGTCAAGGACTGAACGAGGCCGACGAGGCGCGTGATGACGTCAACACATCTCATCGTTTTCCTCCTCTCTTCGCTTCACCCCCTCAAGGCGGCGGGGCGGAGAAGGCGCGGGCCGTTTCCTCTCCTTCTCGGAGAAACATGACGTAAACAAACCTGTCAAAATGCGCCTCCCTTTTTTTAGAAAATACGGTCATCCGTTCGAGATATCACTGTATGAGTGATGTTTTGCAGTGTTTGTGGCATCTTAGTTGCGCGCTTTTGCCGCGCCGTAATTTTATGTGGAATCCAAATTTCGGTTTTAGCATTATCCGCCCGCGAGGACAATGACACCCCAAGGAGTAAGTTTTTTTTACGGCTCTAAAACGATGGAAGTTGTACTAATAGAAACGCAAAAAAAAAACGCATCGCGAAAAAAAAAAAAATTCCCCACGCGCGCGCGCGTGTTTTTTTATTTTTGGCGGAGATTTTTTTTCTGTGCCGCTCCTCGCCTCCTTAGCTTCTTTTGAAGTCGGTGACGTCAAAAATCGGGAAATCCTACTGAAAGCTTTGTAGAAGACATTTTTTATAACATTTAATAACTGGCATGCGATGCGCCAAAATGTGTTTAACGCAGTTGCGAACGCACTACGGCCCTTCTTTTTGATATACCAAAAATCGGAGTTCAGTCAGCGTGACGTCGTGTCCTAGATTTGTATCCTCCGCCCGGAAACCATGCACTGCCTGGGCGGGCGACACCGCTCAAAACCGTTTTTTTTTTCGGTTCGCCGGCACCCATTACCAAAAGTGAACTAGAGGAGGAGTTCACTTACGCACCTCATCTGCCGCTCCTTTAATCCTCGTTTTGGGTCGCGATGGCAACATCACACGGAGTCGTGAAAGCCTAGTGGACTCTCAGGACTCCGCAATATTTGACGTCAACGCACCGGCGCGGATAGCGCGGGAACTTCGAATTCGGCATTTGGAGATTGTTTTGTTTTTTTTTTCTTCAAAAATACTGAATTCCAAAGTTTCGAATTTTGAGGGTAATGTCCCGGCATCGTTTTCGGTAGTTTCGGATAATAAAAAGAAATATAATTTTGATGTGTCAGTGTTTCTTTAAGGAGGCGGGACTATGCGCGACTACTTTAAACAGATAGATTCGCGGTAGTACCATTACGAAAAGTTTCTGAACGCATTTTGCGCAACAAACCTCCCCGAGACGTACCGAGCGACCATACTGAGGGTCATAAGCAAGGGTCGTGCTCCTCACGTGGTCTGCGGCGTGACGCAGCGGTTATCCCGTCGGGCTGGCTTCCCCTGTCTCGGGTTCGGTCCCAGTAGAGTTCCTACTGTCTCGGGCGCACTGCGGCGTTATTGTAGACCATCATGGCTAAGACATAATTATTTATTTTGTTTATATCTTCATGTTTTATATATATACGAAGGGTGTTTCAGGAAAGGTGACAAATTCGATGTAATGCAAAAACTACGCGTCGCAACAAAAAAAAGAAAAAAAAGACACTTGTGTCGTTTTGGTTTTCGGCCAGGGGCCTATTTAGGAAAAATTAATAAAGTCCGAGATAATTAGATTGTTAATTATTTTTTGGGTAAGTGACATGTTTCAATAATATTGTGTTTAAGGGCATGGTTTCCAATTATAAAATTGCTCAGCATCACCAAAGGAAACTAAAGCAACAAATTGCAGAACGTATAGAAGGCACGCGAAGCATTTTACGGCTTTCTGAAAACTCCGCACAAATTCGACGGGTTTTTAAGTTTCGGTTTGCTATCGGAGCCATCTCGGCCGCGGGGGCACCGCGCCCCGTGGAGAGACAGTGCAACAACCTTTGCTGCGCTGTCATCGCGTGACGCAGCGGAGGTGCACTATTTCTCCACGGGGCGCGGTGCCGCCAGGGCGAGACGCGCTCCGATAGCAAACCGAAACTAAAAACACCGTCGAAGTTTGTGCGGTTTTCACAAAGCCATAAAATGCTTGCGTGACTTTATCGTTCTGCAATTTGTTGATTTAATGTTTCTTGATAATGCCGAGAAATTTTTAGTGGAAAACCGTAGCAGCTAAACGCTAATGCTCAGACCTATTGCAGTATTGCCCAAGCATCAAGGAGAACTGCAGGGATTGGTGTTCCACGCGCCACACGCGCACGCCTTTCTCGTATAAATGATTCGAAGTAAATAACTAAAATAAAGCGTTGACGAACGCGCGTGCGAGATGCCATTTGTTTTAGGTATTTGCTTCAGAAAAGGTGCTACTGCTGACGCCGGCACGTGCGGCGCGTGAGACACCAATCCCTGCATTCTCCTTGATGCTTGGGTAATAAAGCAAATGGTCTATTAAAAAAGTTAATTACGCAAAAATAATTAACTATTTAATTATTCCAGACTTTAATAATGTTCCTAAATAGGCCTCTAGCCCGGGACCAAAACGAAACAAGCTTTTCTTTGTTGCGACGCGTAGTTTTCGCAATATCGAATTAGTCCACCTTTCGTGAAGCACCCTGTATATATACAGGGTGTTTCACGAAACGTGGACAAATTCGATATTGCGAAAACTACGCATCGCAACAGAAAATGGCTTGTGTCGTTTTGGTCCTGGGCCAGGGGCCTATTTAGAGAAAATTATTAAAGTCGAGATAATTAGGTTGTTAATTATTTTTGCGTAACTAACTGTTTTAATACTGTGTTTAAGGGCATGGTTTCAATTAGAAAATTGCTGTGCATCATCCAAAAACACTAAATCAACAAATTGCAGAACGATAGAAGGCACGCGAAGGATTTTTTATGGCTTTCTGAAAAACCACACAAATTCGACGGGTTTTTAAGTTTCGGTTTGTTATCGGAGCGCATCTCGGCCCCGGCAGCACCGTGCCCCGTGGAGAAATAGTGCAACCAACCTCTGCTGCGCCCGTAGTAGATGTCCTGTTCCCGTCCTCGCCCTCGCTGTTTTATACTTTCAAGTTTACTATCCATTAACCAACACGCTCGTTTTCAACTGGACCTTTGGGCGTGAGGGCTTGGAGTCATTTCTTGAGCTAAGTCATCGTTATCGATTTTTAATGCGCAAGCTTGCTTTCTGATGTATACAGCTGCGGAGCGTTGTTCATTGAAGGGTTCAAAAGATACCTGGCGGTACAATTTACTTCTATGAAGGAGATGTACTACTTTGCGATGTTTTGGTCTACCTCGCAAACGTCGCCATGTTTATATAAGTGTCTTCACTCTGGTCATGCTTAATTGCTTTCTAAACAAATCCAGTGAGCTTCTACATGATTGGTTTTTGTCGTTATTGTACGTCAGATGGTATAACACAGCTAATCAGACCTCGTGCAGTCGACCCGAAGACATAGACTCATAGAGCATACGCTTCTGGGCGTGACCAACGTACAAGGACCACAGAAAAGCACTAAGGATAACTTTGGCAAGATTGACATCAGCGCCAGCACAACACAAACTCGTGTTCCCGAAAAGTGCATGAACCAATCGGTCCACTGACACTCTAACCGGTGCTGAACCTAATGAATGCGGCGGGATTATCTTTTGGACTTTGAGAAACAAAATGACACCTAATCAGTGCATATCGCAACATGGAGAACGTCCACCTAATTATTTTATGCAATCACTTGAGAACCTATGTTTGTTCCTTTTTTAATTATTATTACCTCTAAGGCATGTTGACTTATTTTAAATATTAGCTGGACCTCAATATAGATTATTAATGATAGAACAGTAGTATGGCAGCAGAAACACCATGAATCATACACAGGGTTTTTCGTTTTCAGCTAAAACACGATTTTTCCGATTTTTGTACCCGCCACGAATTTTATAAAAATCGTGTGAAACCCGACCTTTCCCCGAAAACCTACTTTTCTTGGAGCCGAAAACCAGCTGAAAGTCTGAAAATTAGGAGATGTTCTAGGATCACTCTAACATGTGCCTTCACCAAACGCGCTAGTTCAAAGAGAAATAAGTGCTTTGCTTGACTCGCGTGTGAACCACCGACGCATGTTCGCTTCCAAACGAGCTTAAGTGGTACCTGGAGGATGGAAGCAAGTCCACGGAAGCTAAGTACTGACTGACCAGTGATCTTTTGGCCTTGACGCTGTTGTGCGAGACCTTAGCTAATAAATATTGCTGCCGACAATGTTCTAAAGTTATCGCAAGGACCTAGGCTACTTGAAGAGGAAATTTAGTTATGTTTTTTCTGAAATATTTTAATTGCTCTTCCGCCTGTTTGACCTAAGGTATTTAGTGGTGAAGTGAAGGCCCAGGGAGTACGGTGGGGTCTGAAACTCTTAAAAGTGGTACTGGAGCCGGGCTTTAAGACATCCATTGAGACTTCATTTTGTAACTAGAAATGAACATGAAACAAAAAATATCACGGGAGCTCAAACACTATGTTTCTGTGCTTGTAATCTGCCCTCCTTGTTCAATTTTATTAGAGTAAGTAGAAAAATAGCTCACCAACTGAAACCGACGCGTTGTAGTGAATATAATTTCAAATGATCGATTTCTTTTCAATACAACCCGCCAAAACCCAAATTCGTGAATCACATTTCAAAAGGCCCGATTTCTCCCAGATTGTCAGGTAAAAGAATAGCGCCCGATTTCGACTCCCCGATTTTTCAAAAATATAAAACGAGAAAACGAAAACCCTAAACACACCCTATTGAAATCACGCGACAAGTGACTTCGTGCTGGTTTGCGAGAAAAGAGCAAAATATAGAAACAAATATAAAAATATTCAGCTCTGACACGCAAGGCCTTTGAAATATTAAAACGGTTTTCAATCTGCGAGGCAAAAATATATTTAAAAACATGAACATAAAAAAAACGATGAAGAGAGCCTTATCATGCACGTTGATGTTCCACACTAGTGCCACGGTGCACGCGAGACGGTAGGAGACTCTGGTGGGATCGGGCCGCAGAGATAACGGTATGCGAACCCGGCGCGATAACCCCTTTGCGCCCACACCGGAAACAGCGTGAGGAGCACAAACCTTGCTTATGAGTCATGACCCTCAGTATGGTCGCTCGGTGCGGCTGGTGGAGGTTTGTCGCACAAAATGCGTTCAGGAACTTTTCTCAGTGGTACCACCGTGAATCTATACCTGTCTAAAGTAGTCGCGTATGGTCCGACCTCCTTAATCAGCGTTTACCTTTTTTGAGTGCGTGCCTGTCTATATGGAATTTATTATCGCGAGACACTTACCTTCCGCTCTTTTAGGCTCTCTTTTTGAGTCAAGGCGATGTCAGCGCCTATCTAAAATTCATGTCTGGAGGCGCTTTGATAACTGTGCCCTCATTTTTATTTTATGGTGAGAAAACGAATTTTCCTATTAAATTTTTTATAGGGTATACCGGCGTCTGCAGATAGAAAGCGAAAATTGGACAATGTATTTTTGATTGTTGGGAATGCAGTGCTTTAGGGTGCGTGTGCCTGCGCGTTTGCAATTGTGTTGGCAGGAGTCGAGGTATTCTGCTTGGCTATCATCATCATCCTACAGGGGAATTCAATTTTGGTTTCGCAGCAATAGTGAAGATCAGTGTCATATTGTAGCACAAATATTCCGGCCGAAAATATTTCACTCCCGACGAACATTTATTTTGAGGCCCACCTCTCCCTAACCAGGTTTTAAAAAAGTATATGTTTTCTAGGTTCAGTGTCTTTTAAATATCCTGCGGCATATCCAGCACTTGCCTCCTTTGCACGTCAGTGATAATTTGAGGAACAAGTAGCGCTTATTGAGACATTTTAGAAATTTGTAAAAGACGCAGCCCAAAGCAAGATAACTACAAAACATCGTTTTTTCTTGTTTTCCTTGAGTTGTTGGCACATACCCAAGAATTGGGCGAGAATCAACAATATTTATAAAGAAATTAAATTCACCTCAAAAGATAGTTATTTACTGTGTCTCTTTCTCCCTCTATAAGCAATACAAATTGAGGCGTTAGATGTTCAGATAACGTTGAGGTTCGTCTGCCAGTGCACTTAGCCAAATGGGTACGTTTTAGATAATAAGATTACCCATTGACATATGACTGCTTGTCTGCAGTTCTTAATAAAAATTCCATAGCAGTAATACACAACCGCAAGGCAGCTTTCGATGTTCATCTACATTAAGGCTGGCAGAGGCAACCTTCCCGTTTGCCTAACGTAAGAGTTCCCACACGATCAGGGGGATTTCTGCACGCCAGGCTCCCGTGACGCATTCGATATGCGGCCTGGCGTGCCTCGTTTCCACGTCCTCGCTGGCTCTTGCTTTCACTTTGCAATTTGGGGGCAAAGTTGGCCGAGTTTCTTCTGGCGCTGAAAACACGAGAGGCGTTCCGCACCTCTTGGCCATTTCTTGAGGAGTTGTGCGAGATTTTGTTGTGCGTAGGTATGCAACATCAAGCCTCATGTTGCTCAGTGCTGACTGCGTCGCGTTTCCTGCGTTGCACGTGGACTTTTACTTTCTGTAGGATGACTTCAGCCACATTTGTCAAGAGTCAAGACCGTATGAGGGCAGCCCGCCTTTGACAAATAGTCTGAGACAATTGGTTGTAAAAAGGCGGCCTGCAGCCACGGTTTGTTTTCTTTTGTTGTGTTCGTCTTCTTAGCGCTTTTAATTATGGTTCAAAAATAGATACAGGGTAAACGTATTTCATGGTGATGTTGTTTAGTTTTCCGTTGGTCGAGCGCAGAGGACGTAATTAGTGAAAGCAAGGACTACAGGGGATGACTAGGGACTTCGCCGATGATGTAAAAGCTTTTGTCTGATAATTTCATTGATTTGGTTGCAAATTTTGCAGCGGTGTGTCATGGAGACTGAACGGGTGTAATACAAATTGAAAATGGTCACCGGTTTGAGATTACAATGCCGCTAAAGAGTCTGCTTCTAGTTCATAAACAAAATATGTTCTTCAACCCGAGGTATTCTGCTAAATTGAGATCGTGAAAAAACCTGCTACTTATCCCGAGAAAAACGTCTGTCAGAAGTTAGACACATTTCAAGTCAACATCGTTTACCCTCTTAACACTTTCGTGAAACAGTTCATCATCGTTTAACGTCAGCTTTAGATCAGGGCCCGTCAGTCGTCGTCGAAGAAGAAGAAGAAGGAGAAGAAGGAGAAGAAGAAGAAGAAGAAGAAGAATGCCGCTGTTTGTTTCCATCGGTTGATGAAAGGGAGGCCTGGGGAAAAAGCTGTGAAGACACGCTTGACGGGCCACCAGCCCCCACATTGACAGAACAGAACAGCTCATACAAACAAACAAAAGTAGCCGATACAAAGTAGCTGGTACAGAAAACAGTCCTGGCAGAACAGATCAGCACACAAACCTATTTACACTTTGCAGTTATTGTACATAATAATTTTGAAGCTCATTCATGGTAAGCGAATCCAGTTGAGTGTCGCGACTAATGAAGCTGTTAAGTAAATGTGATAAAGTATAGTTTGACATTTAAAGACCAGAGTTAGTTCCATGAGGAACTATCATCCAATATTCAACATGCCGTGTCTGATAGGTTACTACGTTTCTAGTTAACATCGCGAGAGTCGCCAGGAATTGAGAATTTCGTTTTTCTCTCTTTTAAAACCAGCGGTAACCTTGTAACTGTACAAGTTATGTATAGTTATAATTGCGTAGATCTTTTTAACAAACCACTAGTATGAGAGTCACAGGTACTTCCGAGCTGATGATAAGAAATGACAATTATTTCGCTACTACTTCTGCACTAACAACGATATGTTTTGGCAAACTGCAGAAAAGCAAAGTTCGAAACTCCACATTTCTAAGATTACGTGGTGTATTTCGTCGATGTCCAAATACTCAGTCGTTCATTTGTTGTGGAAGTTTCACCTAAACAAACTTTTCTGAACGGAGTTAATTTATTTTTTTTTTTAATTGCAACCGGTACTTACAGGAATCGCTAGAGTCGTACCGGGGTGCGTTGCAGTTGGTATACGAGGTATTTCGACGCTGATTACTCGAGTACGCCGACGACAAAATGGTAATCAATAAGCCGCATATCTTTACCATCAACAAGAAGATCGGCTTCCACAAAGAGGCATTAAATGCACAAACCATATGGTATATTTGGTTAGTTCCTGATAATACATCTGCATTCCTTCTTTCCTCTTTTGAATGAACACTTGTATTTCACCTGGTTAACGTTCTACCCCTGTTCACTGCTTGTCTCTTTTGCCCCTCTATTAAAGGTTTATTATTTCTTCCTTATGAAAGCATATTGGCAAGCTTAATGAGCTTTAACCATCACAGCACTATTTCATTTTAAAAGGGACCATGAAATGACCTTTTTACTTTTGCCAGATAACTTTCACATTAATCCTTCAACGTTCACTGAATGCCGAACAGGCATCCGTTTTCGTCTCGGTTCATTAACTTCTACACAAAAAAATAATGAAATATCGACGTTTTCCTTCTCTCAACTGACCGCAAAACAAGTTGCGGCGTAATTTTGACGGTCCTGACGTACGCTGCGGACAGGAACCGGAAGTTCTCTCGGCAGTAGGAGAATGGGAGCATTGGCGGCGGCGAGTTGAGGGTGCGCTGGTAGGTTTTACTGCGCTGATGTCACCAACGTATTTTCTGAATCGGCGCCTCTCATCGCCGCGATAGCCACGGACACATCGCAGCTGAGCGAAATTCAATGAGATATGTTGCGCTACAGCGACAGCATGGGACTAGTCCCATACGCCGGTATGCCTGTTGGGAAGTCGCGACTCCAGAAGTCAACCCAACTGTCATTGCTGGTAAAAGGCGGCCCGTGGCAGTCGTTTGCAAAGCGACGTAGATAGAAACAAATTGCCGCGGCGTTTTTCGCGGCCTCAGAGATGCAGGAGCAAGCCGACGTTAAAAAAAATACGTTTGAACTACGACAGTGTCAGCAAGAGCCACGTAAATACCTGTTCACACTCTGAGCGGACGCGCGTTTGATGGTAGTGCTGTATTCGCGCTGTTGGTGAGAGCTTCGGGACCGATCTTTTACGAATGGAACTCGATACTGACGCGGCACTCGGCAAAGGAAGGTTGGCCCGGCGTACGCACGTAGCTCCACGAACTTTTTTGCTCGACAGTGACGTGCAGTCGTGTCAGAATAAAAATGGCATACTAATAACAAAGTGTACATACCGTGTTACGAAGGTAATCCATACGGCGTTTATTCGAGCTCTATCACACAAAACAAGTAGATAGAATCGACGAGACGACAGTGTTCGTCAACACTGCCTCGGAAAACAAGGAGATGACAAGGGAAGAGATTGACCTCACCGGTTAATCTAAAATTGAGGTCAGCGATCAAACTATAATACGGGAAGGGTCCACAAGGGTCGCGCGGGCATATTCCATTCAGCACGCCAGCCGGTCGTGGGCACTGTCTTGGTCAAGTACCGTCGAAGCAACGCTGCGCCTGCTGGGCCTATTCTGTGCAGCTCGCTTGGTCGGAGAAGGTGGATTCCTGACCGTCGTAGCTTTTCCGGGTGTTTGTGGATCCAGCGTTCTTGTTCGTCGTGGTCTGTTTCAAGTCACTTTTTTCTTGCTGCTTGAAGTCGGGACGCGCGAGAAGCACGTAAAAAAATAAACGTTCGTTGGTCGTCGTGGCCACGGTGACCAAGCGACGCTGTCGGCCATGCTGATTTGATCGTAAAAAGGACAGCTCCGGAGCTGGCTCTCAGCTTCGTTTACCACACGATAGATGGCGCTTGGCTCTCAGCATTATCAAATTTAGCTAACTTTCGCCACACATCTCTAATTATGCTACAAAATGTGGATCTGAATATTATTTACAAAACTTTTAGGAAACATTTGCCGGCTATTTATTGTTTATGATCGCGGTGCTGGTGAGGTAGGGGCTTACCCAATAGGCGACGTGGATTCGGCTGACGTGCTGCAGTTCCATGGTGGATGCACGCAGTGAAAAGGCAGAGAGCTTTCGAAGGAAAGAAGGCGCAAAAAGAGTCCAGTTTTCTTTTAAAAGTTCTATAGCAAGAAGAATTTTTTTTGGCTCCCTATTTTTGTGTTTTTGTGTTTCTTTTCACCTTTTACGATGTCCGGTGGATGAAATTCGATTTCAGAATCATTTCATGGTCCCTTTAAGTATCTTGTGATTTAAATCCTTCTACCAGTCACAACTTGCGTTAGATAAACATCCTGTGCGGCAACTTTCAGTTTTATTGTCTGCAAAAGCACCAGAATGTTTTCGCCAAACTAATTTATTGCGCCTTTACGACCAACATGACGGCCTGAGCGAAAACCATCAAAGTTAGGGAAACATGCAGGAGGCCAGCACCCTCAGGAATTGTTTTGTTTCTTTTTTCTGGAAAACGTACTGCGATTGCGGGTTTATCCTTCTTGCTGGATGTGATGACATGTCGTCCGTCAATCAACAATATGCAATCATGTCGTGTTTATCCTTTTGTAAAAAAACGCGCACCTATTTAAAGAAAAAAATTCTCCAAACTTATTTTATACAAATCTAAATATATTTCCCAGTTCCAGTTCACAATGTTTGTTTGTTTTCTTTTGAGAAGAAATAACTTTGACACGACTTTTTTGGTACATGACTTGCCAAGTGAAATCATCAAACCATGCTCGTTGATATTCCTACTTGTTCTTACAGATAAAGACAAAATATATAGTGCGAAATGTAGCTGCCAATGGTACGCTTTCAGATAGCAAGGCCAGAACAATGGCAGCTGATGTGACGCGTTATATATAGAATATACATAGGACATAAGACGTATAGCTTTCGGAATAGTAACTACACCCGTTACGCCATGCGCGAATGACGCACGTGGTAGTAAAATGTGCATAACTAGAAAATAATTAAGCGCTTCAGTTTTGTTTATTATATTTTCGAAATTTGCGTGTTTTTCTTTTTCAACATAGTGTTGACTGAGCAAGGTAACATTACTTTTTTTTTATAAGTGCACGTTTGACATTATCCGAGGTGTATTTGATCTCTAGCGAAAACTGATTAGCTCGTTCAGGTAGAAGAAAACAGGGGGTTAGGCCTGGTTCACACTTACAGCTAATCCACTCGCCGAAGCGGAATCGGCCGCGGCAATGCACAGTGGACGCTACGCCCGGCGGCCGAATTCTTGCAGATTCGCCCGCCGATTCGTAACTGTGAACAGAGCGTTAAAGACCGACCTACGAATCCATTTTCAGCAAGGTAGGAAAATGCCCCACGCGTCTTTCCTCTTTTCACCCTCTCCCCACAGTCACGTGATGGCAATGGCTTCTTTTGTGTCGGCTTTTCCTGTAGGGATAATCCTCAAAAAGCGCATAATAAGCGGCTGGCTGCGAGCGCGCAACGACCTTGAGATTTCCAGGTGTCTTCCCCTCGTTGGCGTGGGCACGCTGAAGCCGCGAAACTGAGGAAGTCAGCGCGACCGAACTTTTTTTCCATGAGCTGCAGGCCCGAGGCCGCCCGGTCGGTGGAAATCGAGAAGCCGTGGTATGCTGGGGTTGTTCCAGCAGCCGCCCTCTGGCATCGCGCCGGCTGCTTGAACCATTCCCGTGTCTGCACAAGGATTGGCTTGCGCAATAAAGGGTTCAGGTCGTCGATAATACATTTCTTTCCGAAACATATGAATCAAGTGGCTTTCCCTATTCCCTTCACAACTGTTCGAAACATATATCTTTTCTCAAATGCTGTTCATCCCATTTTGCACTATTTTGCGTATTTATTCTTCCTTACCTCTGCTTGATGGCTGTTCTATAAGTTGATAAAGGCCTTTAGATATTGGCGCGGGCTTGCGCGATCAACGCTGTACCGGATTTATCCAATATTGGACAAGATTGGCGTCAGGAGGGGGAAAGAAGCAAACCAAAATTCTGGCTTCCAATGAAGACGGCGCAGTCGTAAGATAGGTCTTTACTTCACCCGCATCCACAATGCCCCGTCGTTTGCACTACCACAACTTCTCAGTAATCTAGCTGTATACCACATTTTACTCAGAGTTACCATAGATGTGGCCCCACAAGCTTTCCCGTTATGAGCGAGTCGACTTTTAATGACCGGCGACTCTCCTGAGTGAGAATAAATATTATCACCTTCCCACAACAACCACCCCTTTCTCTCCCCCCCCTCTCCCTTTCCCGAGTTGGGAGATATCAGGCCACTCCAGGAAGCAGCCTGCAGACTGCGCTTTTTGGCTACTCATTCTCAACACATTCGAACCTGGAAGTAAACACATTGCATGAACGACGCCCAGTTTATTTGCAACCTAAATAATGTGGGTCTACTGTTGGGACCCAATCAATTTCATCGTCAATCAATATTTGTTATGATTTCATGGTGAAAGTATGTTCGTCATGATGCCACAGAAGTGATCGATTCAAAGGGAGAAATAGGTCCTCGTATTTATTTTGCGAAAATACTCGCTCCTGTGATGCTCTAGTGCGTAAGGTCAAAGCACCCGAGGCAGTGCGTAATACTTTAACACTGTCGTTGGCGATGAAATATTTGTGGGAAGTGCGTAAAATTGTTTACACCATATTGTAGCACCTGAAACAAAAAAATCCCTAAACACAACACACTGTCGCAATCGCAAAAAAAAAATATATAGTCCTGCAGGACGATTTTGTTTCTGCATATGGGTCACGAAGCGGCACCTTAGTCCACATATCGGCGGGATCCACTGGATTGGTGATGCGGCTGCGGGTCGTACATTCGGAGGTGATGTCCGCGGGTCGGATACAACGGCGAATCGTTCCAAATGCATGTAACATTTCTTGATCGTCACTTAACTGGGACGAGCTTAGTGAATCGTAGCCACGCTCCATTTTTCACACTCGGGTCAAACAGAATAAGGCTGCACGCGTGCTGTATATAACTTTTGGCATCGTTTCAAGGTGGCCTAGCTGTTGGTTTCAGTTTCGCTGCATAATCAAACGGATTGATCCGATTAAGGCGAGGAGCGGGTGGACGTAATTTAATATCGTTGGCGCAGCATAACACTTCAGCTTACGAGCCTTCTGTCCGCTTAGAGCACTAACTCGCAGCTCTCTTCTTTGAAATGATTGCTGCATAAGCGGGATCTTGGTCTTTACGGGAACGCAGTGCTTTCTACGTCTGGCGACGATCCATTTTGCTCGTCGCAGCACGTCTCGCGGATCGCAGGTGCTGTCCGGTGGTTGTGGGCCTTGTGGCACACAACCACGAA